>QNQO01001760.1:0-265888 GCA_003290165.1 Berberis thunbergii
GTGGGGTATGACAAGTAGTCCCATGCTTTGTGATGGAAACGTGTTCTGGAATAGAAACACGTAGACAGGGATGTTGAATGAATGTAGCTTCTACACAATATGGTTAGCACCAGTGAGTATTACCATTCCTAGACACAGTTTAAATAAAATAAAGGTGTATAGCTTTATCTTCGTTGTGGCACTGCAAGCTGAAAGCTAGAGTGCTTTGAACATTTCATAAATCACATAATAAAAAAGTCAAGTCCACTAATGCAGTGACAAAGGATGAAATGGCTAATGCAGTGATACATTACCTGCAGTGCTGATATTCCTTTCTAAGAGATTCAAGTTCTGACATCAAAGCAGGGACCTGCTGAGTATCTGTGTGTGTCCTCTTAGATCTTGAGTCAGTTGTTGAACTAAGCAAAGAGCTCATGTCTTGCAGTGACCAAGCTTTGAGCTTCAGAATGTGGCTGCTGTAACTCTGCATTAACAGAATCTGCTGCATGCAGATCAACTTCCATCTTAGCTATCTTATCCATGATGCCCCTCATATGTTGTTCCTTATCATTCTTCATAGCACCGACTTGGGCCTGCAACCTCTGCAACTCCTGTTGTGCACCAGCAAGTTCTTGCCTCAAAGCTACATGAGTAGGTGCAAGCCGCTGGTTCTGTGTTGCAAGCTTTTCCATCTCCATATGTTGTGTAGACATCTTCTGTTCTAAGACTTCCGGGGGAGGCAACATGTCAAAAGGAGGGAACGGGTCAAAAGAATTAGCTACAGTAGAGAACCGTGGCTATAAAACTCATTAGCCATGACACTTTGTCGTCGCTAAGATAAAAATTTTAATATAAAATTAAAGTTTCATTTGCGAGATTCGAACCCGGGTCGCCTGAGTAAAAGCCAGTTCTCCTAACCGGACTGTAAGGTAATGGGTTATTGGTGATTTTACCCAGTTTATAAATATATATCTATTTTTTATATAATTAAAAAAAAGAATTAGCTATGGTAGAGAACCGTGGCTACTGAGTTTTATTTATCAGATAAAAGAATATCAGATCAGATCAAAGAAGATTAATAAAGACCACAGAAGATCATATCAAATAAGATCAGATCAAATAAGATCAGATCAGATCAAAGAAGATTAGATCAAAGAATATCAAAAAGATCAAAAGAGTTCAAGAAGTTCAAATCAAAGAAAATGAGATAAAAGAAGATCAAAGAAGATCAGATCAAATAAGATCAAAGAAGGTCAGATCAAAGAAGATCAGATAAAGGAAGATAAAATAAAGCAGATCAGAGAAGATCTAAGAATATTAGATCAAAGAAGATCAGATCAAATCAGATCAAAAAAAATCAAAGAACATCAGATCAGATCAAATAACATCATAGACTAATTGGTTTAAAAAAAATTTAACACTAAAGAGATTAGCTACGGCCAATTGGTTTTAAAAAATATTAAACAATAAAGATATTAGCGATCGCAAATTGCCGTGGCTAATTCGTTTTTCATTTTTATATTAGCGAGGGCAACAAACCGTTGCTAATTGGTTAGCTAAAAAAAATTAAAAACTAAAGAGATTAGCTACGGCCAATTGTCGTGCCTAATTGGTTTTTAAAAAAAAATAAAAAATTAACTCATTAGCCACGACACTTTGTCGTCGCTAAGATAAAAATTTTAATATAAAAAAAGGTTTCATTTGCGAGATTCGAACCCGGGTCACCTGAGTAAAAGTCAGTTATCCTAACCGGACTGGAAGGTAATGGGTTATTGGTAATTTTATCCAGTTTATAAATATATATCTATTTTTTATATAATTAAAAAATAAAGAATTAGCTATGGTAGAGAACCGTGGCTAACAAAAAAATTCACATTTAGCTACGATATTTTGACAGTGGCTAACAAAAAAAAATTGCAAACGTTAGCTACGGCCCTAGTGTCGTCGCTATATTGGTTTCTTATAATTTTTTTTAAAATATGTATTCGCTACAGTATTTGGACCGTGGCTAACAATTTTTTTTTTTTATAAACATTAGCTACGACCCTACAACCGTTGGTACGTTTTTTTATGTCCACCATAGCTAATTAGTTTGTTATATATTTTTTTAAAATTACGTTAGCTACTGTTATACACCCGTCGCTACGCTCTTTTCTATTTTTTTATTTTTAAAAATACATTAGCTACGGTTCTAAAACCGTCGCTACGTTCTTTTATAATTATTTTGATTTTATAAAATCACACTAGCTACGGTTTGGAAACCGTCGCTAACCTCTTTTCTATTTTTTTATTTTATCAAATCACATTAGCTACGGTCCCAAAACCGTCGCTGAGCTCTTTTATATATTTTTTTAATTTTATAAAATCACATTAGCTACGGTTTGAAAACCGTCGCTAACCTCTTTTCTGTTTTTTTGATTTTATAAAATCACATTAGCTACGGTCCGCAAACCGTCGCTAAGCTCTTGTATAATTTTTTTATTTTATAAAATCACACTAGCTACGGTTTTGAAACCGTCGCTAACCTCTTTTCTAATTTTTTTGATTTTATAAAATCACATTAGCTACGGGTCGGCAACCATCGCTACTCTCTTTTATAAATTTTTTGATTTTATAAAATCACATTAGCTACGGTTCCGAAACCGTCGCAAACCTGTTTTCTAATTTTTTTTTAAAATCACATTAGCTACGGTTTGGGAACCGTCGCTAACCTCTTTTCTATTAAATCACAAAAAACCTTAGCTACAGTCGTATTGCCGTCGCTAATTAGTTTGTTGTATTTTTTTGACTAAAAAAATCACGTTAGATACGGTTATATGGCCGTCTCTAAGGTGTTTTCACATTTTTTTTTTAAAAAATCACAGAAATGTTAGCTACGGCTGTTTGGCCATCGCTGATTTGTTTGTTATATATATTTTTTAAAAATCACATTACCTACGGTTCTGGAACCATCGCTAACCTCTTTTCTATTAAATCACAAAAAACCTTAGCTACGGTCGTATTGCCGTCACTAATTAGTTTGTTGTATTTTTTTTGACTAAAAAATCACGTTAGATACGGTTATATGGCCGTCTCTAAGGTGTTTCACATTTTTTTTTAAAAATCACAGAAATGTTAGCTACGGCTGTTTGGCCATCGCTGATTTGTTTGTTATATTTTTTTAAAAAAAAAATCACGTTAGCGACGGTGGTTAGACCGTAGCTAACAAAAATTTTTCTAAACATTAGCTACGGTGAGGATGTCGTCGTTAATGTTCGTAGTAGCGACGGGTTTTAAATAGCGACGGTTATGTTAATTTATTTACCGAAAACCGTAGTAGAAATTTTAGCGACGGTTATTTGTCATAGCTAATTCTGCTTTTTTTTGTAGTAGATGATTCTACTTGACGTCTATATCTATGAGTCTCATCTAGAAAACGACGATGACCCATATAACAAAACTTTCGAGAGTTTTTAAGATAATGACGTGTTGTCTCCACATTGCAAGTGGGGCATGCATACTTGCCTTTTGTGCTCCACCCAGACAAGTTTGCATATGCAGGAAAGTCATTAATTGTCCATAAGATAGTTGCACGCATCACAAAATTTTCTTGCCTTGATGCATCGTATGTTAGACGCCCAACATCCCATAATTCCTTCAACTCATCAATCAATGGCTGTAAATATACATCAATATCATTGCCTGGAGCACGAGGTCCAGGAATAAGCAAAGACATCATAAAGAAAGGTTGCTTCATACACATCCATTGCGGTAGATTATATGGAATTAAGACAACTGGCCACGTGCTGTGTGCAATACTAAGAGTTCCAAATGGGTTAAAGCCATCACTTGCCAATCCTAACCTGACATTTCGACCATCAACAGCAAAGTTTGGAAATTGATTATTGAGATGTCGCCAAGCCATAGAATCAGCAAGATGCCGTAGGATATCATCCCGTGCTCGTGAGTCTGCATGCCAACGCATGCTTGATGCTGTCTTAGATGACATAAATAGCCTCTGTAACCTTGGAATAAGTGGGAAATGCCACATTGTCTTAGCAGCTACCCCACGTCTCTTACTAGTAAGTACATTAGACCAATCATCTGCTTGTTTCCACCTAGATAAGTGGCATATAGAACAATCCCACCATGAACAAACAAATAGCACACTATAAGGATGTCAAACACACAATGAAAATAAAAATTCAGATCCAATTTCTTATAAAACAAAACACAATTGAATCAACACGTAAATGAAGAAATAAAACTGATTTGGGGACAAAACCTCGCGAAGAGGAAAGAACAGGAGCCGGCCAACCCCTGATCAGTGAATGCCATTTGAAAACCCTAAAATTCCTTCAAGAATGGCCTCATGGGGTTGTTGAAAACTGTGGATTCTTTGTGGGTTTTAATGTTTTGCTTTGCTAAAAAAAGGGGGAAAAATCTACACAGGTTTGAAGAAAAGAATAAGAAGATCGAGGACATCTAAATAAGAAGAAGGATCTTACCTAAAAATTTACGGTCACAAAACCGTCGCTAAACTCTTTTGCAAATTTTTTTTTTAAAAAAATCACATTTGCTACGGGCTAGAAGCCGTCGCTAAGGTGTTTTCATATATATTTTTTTTTTTAAATCACAGAAATATTAGCTACGGCTGATAGGCCGTCGCTAATGTGTTTGTTATTTTTTTAAAAAAAATCACTTTAGCTACGGTCCCAAAACCGTCGCTAAACTCTTTTGCAATTTTTTTTTTAAATTCACATTAGCTACGGTTCCGGAGCCGTCGCTAAGGTGTTTTTCATAAATTTTTTTTAAAAAAATCACAGAAATATTAGCTACGGCTGGAAGGCCGTCGCTAATGTGTTTGTTATATTTAAAAAAAATCAATTTAGCGACGGTTTTTCGACCGTAGCTAACAAAAAAATTTCAAACATTAGCTACGGTGAAAAGGCCGTCGCTAAGGTTTGTATTAGCGACGGTTTTAACCTGTCGCAAAAAGCTTAGCGACGGTTATATTAATCTATATATCTAAAACCGTAGCTGAAATTTTAGTGACGGTTTTATGCCGTCGCTAACCGTTTAAACAGCGACGGTTTAAAACCGTCGCTAATTTCCGTTGCTAATTTAGCGTTTTTTTGTAGTGTGTATACACTCCAAAATCTTTGTGTGCATAATGTTGATGTGGAAAAACGAATATGACAGTTTGAAAGTTTTTGTACATAAACTACTACATCATATAAATCCAAACAGAGGTCATGCAGTGGTTATTATATGCTTGCAACAGGAGATTTTTTTACCACCATCTCCATCCAGAGCTCGGACATCGGTAACAACTTACAAGGAAGCTCTGCAACAACCTTGGATACAGAAAATGAAAAACAAAATCCACTCCCCATGCAGGCATCTAGATAAATGATGTGGCAAAACTCAATTGCATCAGAAGTTGTCATATCACGATGGCATCACATTAGACCACTTATACAATATCAATGGAACCAATTGCTACTTATAAAATGGCAGGCTTGCATTCAACCGCTGAGAGCAACTGGTAGAGGTTAATTAAATATTCCATCACAGACAAGGTGGAGCATTTTTATTATATACCGATCAGCTGACTAATCACACTGTTCACCGTTTATGTAAGCGTTGTGCACCACTCCAGCTTTGGAAGGGTGCAGGTAAGTTGACTTCCAAAATAGTTTGTAATCCAGAATTCATCTGAAGACCTAACTCGCAGATTTTGAGCCTCTTTGACGTGTAGGAAGTTCAAGGATGATGATGAAATAACATCTCTCCAACTCCCTGATATATTGGACTTCACCATTCATCAACTTAAGAATCCTTCTGCACATGCTGAGGCCTAGACTTTCTTGAGTTATCCATCTACAGCTGTGAAACATATCTTGAACAAGTTCAGGAGGAAGGCCTTCACCAGGACATACCATCCTACAACCAATAGAAAATAAAAAGATTTAAGTACTTTTCACTTTTACAAATATAATGCAAACAATAATCTTCTGTATATTACCAGCTAGAACCCTGTAAACTGCTTACTCTCTCTTATTAATTCAAACTTTACCTTTTAAATAATTGTTCTTAATGGGAAACAGTCAGGTTCCCATGATTACTAATACACCATATGACAGCACAAAGCAACCACAGCCATGACTTTGGAGCAAGAACAATGTCGTGTAGAGAAGAAACAAGTGCAACTCAAGATCAAGACACTTCTACCTTCATAGATTACTACTGGTTAATGGATCCCCAATAAAATTACTTTCGTACTTTCCAGTTAATATATCCTTATGAAGCCTATTCCTATTTCCCTTCCCTTCAACCTAGTCACAATTGTATTTATCTTTTTTCACCCATCATGCATGATTCACTGACCAACTCCAAATGTAAAAATGGAAAGAGATACTAGACCTCAACAGAATTAACTATGACCCATCATGCATGATTCACACGATACTAATAACTTGAAAAGTGTTTTGCACCAATAACTACCTTGCAGAATCAATTGATTGATTCTCCGACATATAAACAGTCAGTCCACAAATTTTACATCAACAATCAAAACTATTCTAGCTATGCATTCTCCAAGATGAGGCTTGACAATGCAGGACTGATGGTTGTTAAATGAATTTAAAGAAACATAAAAAACCCCATTTCACTAACCAAATCAAATTTTCATATTGGCATTCAAGTCAAAAAGTATGAATCTCTAATACTAACCAGGCAATGTTACGCACCAATATCCCAATCTATATTATATCAAACATTCTAAATTTTAGCCCATTCCTAACCCAAAGCAAATGAAGTCTGAGAATTGACAAGTGAAGAAGAAGAAGAACTCACACACATACACACAAAACTCCAATTGCTATGAAGATCAGGCTGAGAAACCCTCGCTGAAGTTCAGGCTGAGAAATCCTTTCAAGTTGATCACCTCTCTCACTAAGAAACCTTCTATCTGAATATCAGGCTGGGATGCTCTGAGAACCCCTCACTGTTGAATCCCTCTCTCTCGATGAATCCCTCTCTGTCTCTCTCGATGAATCCCAGAAATAAGAGGACTCCAAGAACAACTAGTTTTGTTTTCATATTCTCAAACCACATTTTTCACCTCACTTGTGTCCCTTGTTTCTTGAATTGTTGTGCCTGAAATAAAACAAAAACCATCAGGGATCTTCAATAAACTAATATAGGCACATATGCAATAATAAACTCTTTATGCCAAGTCAATGGCCTTTGACCTGAGAACGCGGATCTTCAGTTTTGCCAGCAAGAACATCCAACCTCTCTTTTCTGTCAAGAGCCTGAAAGCATAGAACGGTGTAATACTGAAAACTTCATTGGCAGGAAATACATCATTTTTCAAAATTCCAGTAAACAGAAGCTCAAGTTTTTCCTGCAAAGCCTCATCCTGCTGATATGCATAAGAATGATCAAGTAAGGAGGAATTTATGTTGAGCCCGTGCTTATCTTCTTGATGATCAAAAACAGATACATCACATTGTCAGGACGCACATTTTTGTCCAACATCTTGCCAATTAACTACACTTTTATACAGCTTAAACATAGGCTTCATTCCTGAGTCAGTAATTTCATCAAACACACCCAGGACATCATCGAAACATAGCTAACCTGGTCATCTAACCATGCCACACCGATAGCCGCACTATCAATTGTCCACTCTTTGTATACTTTTAACTCAAATAAAGCACATGGTCATATCATTGTTACATAGGTTACACGATCATAACTTGAAAAATGATAAAATGCAGGTATGTGTGTCCTTGTATTTGTCTATTTTCTAGCCGATGTGAAAGACACCCGGTGCTCTTATCTACACTAAAGCACATGGTCATATCATTGTTACATAGGTTACACTAGTGTAACCTTCTCATGTAGGAAGGGCCATTGGTGGTTCTCATGGCTGCACCATTGCCATGGCCTTAAATTTTGCTTCATGGTGTACACATAAGCTGGTTTCTGAAGCTTTATCATAATAGGCAGGACACAAAAAATCTATGTGTTCCATGATGTTTAAATCTTTTTAAATAGGAAAGACTAGTATTTCTGTACTTGCCATGGAAGGTCAACGTAAAGTTATGACATTAACATCATGGGAAAATTGTTTCTGCAGTCAATCTTGAAATTGGTAAGTTTGTGTGCTACTCCATCTAATCTATAATTAAAACTTAAATTATAAAGTTTAGATAAGCATAAGGGGTCATCTCATTATTAAGGATAATAGTTGAAATTGCAGCATTTCTGTGGACCTGAATTGTTTGTGTGGGAAGTTTTTAATATAATCTTAGCATCAATAATTTTCATATGTTTTCAGTTATCCTATTATTGTCTTGATGTTTATAATTTCTTATTGGCTTATGTGTAGACTGTAGTCTTTTGTTTAGTGGATGTCTAATATAATGCTAGGAAAGACATTCTTACCATACTTGGAAGGGCTTAATAGTACGCAATTGTGGTTAGTCACCATATATGCCAACAGGATTTCACAGGTGAGGTCTAACCATGGGTAGACCGTCCCTTGGTTTCAAATGGTTGTAATGGTTCTTATAGCTTGGTTGGTTGTTTGTTTTTTTCAAGGGGCTCAAGGGTTCTTTTGTGGTTTGGTTTGCTCATGGCAAATAGAATTTGTGAAATTGTAATCAATATAAAAAGTCCATTGAGTGCTGATCCTTCACAGATTTAGGGATGGCAGTGGGGCGGATATTCACGGATATCTGCCCCACCCAATCCGTTTGGGGCGGTTTTGGATATGGCTGAATGGGTTTTCGGGTGATTTCAGGTATTCAAAAAATATCCGTTCACTATTCGAGGCGGATACGGATTTAGCCATATCCGCCCCGCGGATATCCGTTTATTAGGTAACATTACAACAATACCCTTCCCCTATATAAACGAATTAAATCGTTCATCCCTTCCTCTCCCTCATTCCCTCCCTCACACCGCCTCTCCAGAGAGCGAAGCATCTCACATCTCCCTCTCGGCCTCTCTGCATTCGTGCGAAGACATCTCACACCCGTCTGCAGAGAGCGAAGCATCTCACATCTCCCTCTCGGCCTCTCTGCATTCGAGCGAAGCATCTCACATCTCCCTCTCGGCCTCTCTGTATTCGAGCGAAGGCATCTCACACCCGCCTCTCCCTCTCGGCCTTTCTGCATTCCAGCAAAGGCATCTCACACCCGCCTCCCTCCCTCTCTGCCTCTCACACAGTGATCTGAGAACACAGCGAAGCCAAGGCGGAGGCCGAAGGGAAGGGTCGTCGTCGACTCGTCGTCCGCCTCCTCTCTCACTGTCCCTTCTGATCTCTCTCACAGCGAAGGCGAAGCGCTCGGCCGCCTCTTCTCTCTCACAGCGAACTAGCGAAGGCGTCGTCACCCCTTCTCCTTCTCTCCTTCTCCTTCTCCTTCTCTGAACTCTGATCTCAGATCCAGATCACATCTCAGATCTGATCTCATATCCAGATCCAGATCTAGATCACATCTCAGATCTGATCTCAAATCCAGATCCAGATTCAGATCTAGATCACATCTCAGATCCAGATCACATCTACGATCCGATCTCAGATCCAGATCCAGATCCACGATCTGATATGAGATCTGATCTCAGATCCATATCTTTGATCCAGATCTAAGATCAGATCTGATCTCAGATATCAGATTTTTTTTTTTTTTTTTTTTTGTAATATAGCAGAGATCGAATTTTTTGTAATATGTTGTAATTTTTTTTAATTTGTTGTAAATTTTTTTTTAGATCGGAGAACTCAGATAGATCTAATCTTTAGAATATATATATATATATATATATATATATATATATATATATATATTTTTTTTTTTTGTAATTTGTTGTATTATTTTAAATTTGTTGTATGTATTTTTTTGTAATTTGTTGTATTTTTTTAAATTTGTTGTATGTATAAATGATCGGTAGTAGTGTAGTGTAGAAGTATTTTTACTATTATGTGTAAAATATTGTGGTATATTGCTATTTGCTGTTATGTAAGATACGTAAATTGTTATTTGCGGGCGGATTGGTTGGGGCGGGGAATCAAAATCTACCTTTAAATATATTTTATGCGGATATTCGGGGCGGGGCGGATATCCGTAAATCCGTATGGAGCGGGGCGGTTTTGAACATTATTGATAAATGGATATGTGGGGCGGATTTTTATCCCCGCAATTCTCAGCGGGGCGGGGATGGATTTGCTTAAATCCGCCCCAATCCGCCCCGTTGCCATCCCTACACAGATTTGTTTGATTGTACTTCTTTGCATAAGTCCAAACTTGTTGACCATTGACAAAACATGGACTTCTTTATTTATGTCGAAAGAGAGTGCCTGAACCAAAGAAGAGATTGTTGGTCATTTTGTATGTGTGTGGTTCCACCAACAATTCTAGCCAGCCTCGTTTGTTGGCTTTTTTGGTGTTTTTTACAATTCTACTTCTATAAGTGGTGTTTGTGATTATGTTTTAAAATGAGAGGTAAAAAGTCTAAAAAAAAAATCAAGAAAAAACTTAAAATGTTAACAAACATGACTAGCTAGACTTACTCGTGTTTCCACATTGTCTTGAAAAGTGTTTCTGAGATGACCAGCATGACATTGGTTTATGTGAAATGGTAGCCTGTTGTGTCAGTTACTTAGCTACAATTGTGCTTACTTGTACTTTGAGTGTTATTTTATGACATTTTCGGTACCCATTTTTTCCCACATTATTTCCTTTGAAGTGTTTGGATGGAGTAGAAGCCATGAAATCGGCAACCAAGGACGGAACCTGCCATTTGCAACCTTCGAAGTATTTACCCCGTAGGTAAACATACAATCCTGAAAAGAAGCATCTCATAATAATTACCCAAACATTCCGCCAGTTCAACTACGGTAGATGGGGACGGGGACTTGAAACTACGGTAGATGGGTTTTTGCATGTTACTCAACAACATATTGGTATTTGATTATTTACTTTAATATTTGATTTTTTACTGTGCAGCCAAAGGTGTACCAGCTAAGTTGGTAAAGGTGTGGCAGATGGTATCTCACGTCACAGATTTAAACTCGATCGACGGCAAATATAAGCGAAAAATACATTTAGAAACAAATCCAAATCGTATCAAATAAAAGTCAAAAACAAAAATTCTTAATTGAGCAAAGTTACTAATATGAGTACAATTAAAGAAAAATGTAACTTTTAAACTCGATGAGGACAATTAATATATATATGATGATGCTTTCCGAAAATGTAATTTTTAAACTCGATGAAGACAATTAATATACGATGATGCTTTCCGGATCCCTATGTTGACTTCTCTTGCGTCATGAACACCCTATTAGGTGTAAATTATGTTATAAAAATAATTAAACAATTGATTGGTGCTTATGAAAAATAAATTTATTTCATGTTCACCAAGAAATTACTACTATAGCAAACCACTTTGTGAGATTATTTTTCAAGTTAGAGACCGTTGAGCTAGAGCTAATTAATTAGTTTCTTGAGGATTTTAAAGAACTTTTCGTTTCTATTGATGATGTAACGAGCAAATGGGCGACTGTATTTGGTTCATGATTTTTATTAATATAAAGGTTTGGGGTTCCTTCAAGCCCTAGCTTGCTTTCCAAAACAAAATTGAGAAATTACAATTAAATAAAGTCATTAAAATTTAAAAAATTAAATAAAAATATTCAACCCACAGTCTGAAGTCTGAACAATGGTCGCGCTGCTTGATCACCTCCACCTCCTCGAGACGACCATGCTGATCATTCCTCCAAATTGGGCGACATGAATCCTCTTACAATGCCTCGCCATAAACCTCATTTGCATGATCCTGCAGAAATAAATTTTGCCATTGAATTTCGCATCGTTTCGTTCAGATGGCGTAATTCTTTACTTGTCATCACATCATGTGTCACCTTTATCTCTTTTAAAATCCTGCAAACAAATAAAGGCGCAAACAAAAATCAGTTAGAAATAGAGTGCCAAGAATTGATTTCCTTGGTGATAGACTGAAAATAATACTGATAAACACTGCGGTAAAGAGATGTTTGAGCACACTCAAGTAAGTTAAGCAGAAGTGTGTTTAGAAAAACAAACAAATTAAACATTAATTAATTAACATATGGAAGAAACTCTAAGTCAAACTGATGGTACCTTTCAACACTTTGAAATACTTTTTCGTTGATTCTAACACGCTGAAGATGGGCAATTTTGGACCAGTCTTCTCCAGTGTCCCTCTCGCATCTTCTCTCCAATTCAGCATCACATCCGACAATCTCCAATTCCCTCAGAGCGGTGAGGTGTTGCATCCCTTCTGGCAGCACTTTCCTATTCTTGCAGCCTTCAATGTTCAATCGCTGGAGCTTTGTTAGAGTGCCGATCCATTCAGGTAAGTCCATCACTTCTTTTGAACATTCCATGATATATAACTCTTTAAGCGTCACAACTTGTTTGATCCCCTCTGGGAAACGAGCCAACTTGGGCAACCCGCACAAGGTTAACTTTTGAAGAGCAACCAAATTCTGAAAATCCTCCTCCATGTTGAATTCCAGCTCTGGACAATCGTAGATTATCAGTTCAACAAAACAACTCATGTTCAGCTTAGGCAATTGCTTCAAGCAATTACATTCGTGAATATGAAGTGATCTGAGGGAGGATAGGTTCATAAATCCCTCTGGCAGAGCTTCAACAGTGGGGCATCTCTTGATCTCCAACTCCTGGAGAGCAGTAAGGTTTAGTAGCATACCTTGTGGGAAGCATTTTAACTCATAGAACCCGTCAATAACTAGGTGAGAAAGTCGAGGGAGGTTTTTCAGCTGTCTCAGTATGCTTTGATTACATGCATCCAATGCTACAGACTCAATAGAAGATGACAATGGGATACTTATCAGTTTAGGGCAATCAGTAAGCTCCAATATTTTAAGACAAGGAAATAGTTGCTTTGCGGCTTCTGCTTCTTCTTTTTGTTGAGATGAGGACAATGACAATGACGATTGCGACTTAGTAACTACCTCTCCTGCTGCATCTCCACCTGTTTGAGGCGATGACAATGACGATGACGACAATGATGACCATCCCTCCAACTCAGGCATTCGCGACAAGTTAAGTACTTCAAGCGACTTGAAACCTCCTGCTGCAAGTGCACCAGCTCCTTCATCAATGAATCTCAAAGAACTACATTTTGATAGCTTCATCTCAACTAATTTGGGAAGCAACAAACTCGGGAAGCTCAATCCATCGTAGTCTTTGACAATAAACAGTCTTAAATTGGGAGGAGGTTGGAGGCCTTTCATTACTTCTGTCGCTGTCGCTGTTGCTGCTGTTACACTTGCATCCCAACGGCCGCTGTACCATAAATCAGAAGAATTATTCTTCCACAACAACTCCAGGGAGCGAAGATTTTCCTTTTGCAACAAATTGGCTTCTTTAGCGTCTGTTTGATTTCTCACGTTATTAAGCATACTTATGCTCAAATCTTCACCAATATTGTTGAAACCCCCCAACTCATTAATACCACCTCCACCTTCACTCTCCAACCCCACGGGAAAACTACTTAAGGTTTCAAGACAAGTTAGTTTTCCCATCCCAATTGGCATTTTGGTTAATTGCGGACAGTAACTATTATCCAAGTGTCTAAGCCTACTCATTTCACAAATATCTTTTGGTAACCTCACAAGATCCTGACACCCTTTAAGGTTCAATCTCTCAAGATTTATTAGCTTACAAATAGACTCAGGTAAGGACGTGATAGGATTGCAAGAAAGGTTGAGATACCTAAGGTGTTTCATGTTCTGTATATTGTCTGGCAGCACTGTAGTGGATGTCCCACTCAAGTCCAACACCCGTAAGCAGATAAGATGTGAGAAGATTAATTGACTCTCCTCAAATAGCACACGGTTCTCCATTAAAAGGGAGCGCAAAGATGCAGGACATTTTGCTAGGAACTGGACCGAGAAAGGTGGTGTTTTTGTGATGCTGCGAAATTGTGACAGGTGACGAGTTCTACTAGTAATATTCTTTGTGTTTCCACCATCCACAACAGAACATTCATTTCCCACGACATCACAAGCTAGATCATGCACAAGGTCGTGCATCTTACATGTGCTTGTAGCTCCATATTTATCTTTTGTTGTATCTTGAAAGAAAGACCTCCTTAGCAATGCCTCGAAAATCTCATTCCCAACATCTTCCAACCTCTCCATGCTTCCCTTGGACTGCACAAAACCATTCGCTATCCACAAGTAAATCAATTCTTTTGTATCGATTTCGTGATCTTTTTTGTATATTGCACAATAAGCAAAACATTGCCTCAGTTGTATAGGCAAATGATAATAACTCAATCGTAATGCAGGTAAAATGCCATTTTCTTCAATTTGCCAAATTTCACTGTTTTTCACATGTAACCACTGTCTTGGCTCTCTCTTAAAGCGCAATGATGCCCCTAGAGAATTTACAGCTAAGGGTACACCTTTGCACTTCTCTACAATTTTCTTGCCAATTTTCATCAAGTCCGGTCTATCTTTCTCATCCGATCCAAATGCACGTTGTTTGAATAAAGACCAACAATCATCTTCGGACAAACGTTTTAGACGGTGATGTGGAAGTGTGCCAGTAATGAGGGCAACGTTTTTTAGGCGAGTGGTCACAATAACACAACTACCTTCCATTCCACATGCCAATGTGCCCTTAAGTTTGTTCCATTTGTCCTGATCGATTTCCCAAACATCGTCCAGCACAAGCAAATATCTCTTTTCACGCAACTTCCCTTGAAGGTGTCGCTGTAGATGATCCATATCTTTAAAAGCAAAAGGAGTTTCTGAGAGAGAAGCAATGATTGCTTCCATAATACGTTTGACATCAAAATCATCAGATACACAAACCCAAGATCTAACACCAAAGTGGTTTTCTACCCGCTCATCATTGTACACCAACTGTGCTAGAGTTGTCTTCCCGAGTCCACCAATACCGAGTATGGGACAGATAGAGATGCCTTTAGGACTATTCGCCTTGTTAGGCAATGGCATATGAGCTCTTGGATGGCTTGGCCGGCAACGATATTGATCCAATAATAGGCTCACCAATTTTTGTTTGTCTTTCTCTCTCCCAACAACATGTTCAGTTAAGACAGAACCAGTTTCTCGACCTGTACAGACTTGTTGATCAGGTACGAGATAATTAGTTTTTACAACTTCCTTATGCAAACGAAAGTCACGACTTTCTTTAGCAATATCGTCAAAGCTCTCCATGAGCTCTTTGAGAGAATCAGTGATAAGGCTGTTGTTCTTGCTCATTTCTGGGAATGCTTGCAGCATACCTTCATACTCCCACTTCTCAAAAGCATCATCAGCTGCATAAGAAACATCCTTTAGTTCCTGTAGCCAAGCTCGAATCTCCAAATCAGTGACTTGCTTCTTTTCAGCATCAACAAGGACATATTTGATTTTAGACAGAGTTTTTGAAAGCGTCTTCATTTGTTTCTGGACACCCCATGCTACACCAAAGCCCTTTTCCATTAAGTTGGCGAGCTTGTCAGACACAAGTTCAAGGAGTGGAGATACTACCACTTGATTTGCCATCTCGATCTGCATAAAGAAAACACACTCAGGTAATTGGGGATTAAGGATCAGATTATGTTCACACAAATAAGCATTAATCCAACATGGATAAAAGAAAGAAAATACAACAAGAGAAAGCTTGTTGTAGTCTCCAATACGAACACCTAATCTGTCTATGAACATATCCTAGGAAGAATAAGATTCAATATTTAAGACCACATGTTTAGTCCATGTTGTTTCTCCATTGAGCGTTATAGCAAATCAACAAGCCATGTAAGATACAGAAAATGTATTTTTTTATTTTTTTTAACTTGCCTCAATAATAGCATGTGTCGATCCACAGAGATCAAAGGGGGAAGTCCAGCTGATCAGTTGAGCTTAGTTTTGCACAAGAACTAGAGGAACAACAAGAGGTAAATGGCCAAAATTGTCATACTTAGGATAGATTGCAGTAAATTTTGTTTTTTGGTATATGATTCAGTATTTTTTGTTTTTTTTTCTCTTTTTGTATCCTTTCAGTTAATTATATTACCACCAAGATAATGGCATTATAAGGATCCTTGTCCATTAGTTTAGTGAAGCTTCTCATATGCTAGTCCAAGGATGCTCAATTCGGATTCAGTTAGTTTCTATGAGGGGGAAAAGGCCATAAGTTAAACTCCAATTTTATTGCGCTTAATTTGAAGAGGGATGAAATGAGGAAGTAGCAACACTCGTAAGGTTCTTGTTAATTTTGCATTTGTTTCTTTATGGTACAGTGAACATTAATTATATAAAGCAACATTAAAAAACCAAATCAAAATTGAAAGAAAGCAGTGAAGAAAAAAATAGGAAACTATTTCACCAAACAAAATTCAAAAAAAAAAAAAAAAAAAAAAAGATTTAATGTGTCCCATGAATCTTGTTAGTATTCCGTGCATATGCTAAGAATCATTGACATTAGGTGAGTTATCACGCTGATCAATCTAGAAGCTTTATTTTGTCTTTGTTTACTATATATATATATATATAAGTATAGCCTAGGATTCTGATTTCGTTTTTTGAGAAATATTTCAGTATGTAAAGAAAAAAATGTAAAATTGAGGATACACAAAAAATATATAATAAATTTTGAGTGTATATAAAAATGTAAAAAAAAAAAAAAAAGTAGATGCAAGTAAATAAATTATTAAACATATTAAATGAAGCCTAAATACCAAGAAATGAAATCAATATATAATTAGAAAATCAATTGGTGGTTTCAAAAATCAATATATAAGTAGAAGAAATGTAATTAGAAAATTTGGGGCTGATTTAAAAAAAATTTAATTAGAAGAATTGATGATATGAAAAAACTCTAAAATTTATGAAAAACAACTCTGAAAATTTTTAAAAAACCCTCGAGAAAAATGTAATTTTTGGTAGCTAGGTTTTATATTTTTACAAAAAAAATTCGAAATTTATGAAAAAAATCAAAAATAATGAAAATATCTCTAAAAGTTTTGAAAAATCCTCAAAAAAAATGTAACTTTTAATTTCGCTTTTTTTCTTTTCGTAATTTTAAAAAACGAAAATTTCACAAAATCACATTCCTTGAGTCTAGCTAATAGCTGATCGAATGAAACTATTAGCAACTTATAAATCATTGGAAAGGAGTTTAACCTTTGCCACCTATGATAACTAATTCTTCTACCATTACAAAATCAACAATTTAGACCTTTTTTTATTATCTTAAATTGTGATTTCTTCTTAGAGGTCATATCTTAATTGGACTTGATGGGACATCAGACAGTCATCCAATTGTAACCAGACATGTGGCATGAACTAGCCTTAATGGGGGAGAGCCCAGACAGACCAGGCCAAGGCAAGTCCTAGTCAAGCTCAATTCAACCCATAAGTCGGGTGATCAAGCCCTAGTTACACAAGCCCAACAATGCATGAATCTTGGAGCTTGGCACAAGACATAAATGCCGGAACACAAACCTTTAGCTAGAATAAGTTCAAGCTCCATTTATACCACTTTTAGCCCAACTATGCATTGAGTCCTAAAGAGAGCCAAATGCCAAAAAAGATCAAGTCATGGAAGGGTTAGAGCTCTACAAGGACATAACTTAATGGATGGAGACTCTGGACAAGATTTTATCCTTTCATTGTGCAATTAGAGTTGGAGTCAAGGAAGGAGATAAATTTTCTCATGATACAAGGTAAAGAAGGGGAAGGAAAAAGGTATGAAATGAAACCCTAATTTTATCAAGCCTAATTCCTTCTTGTTCAGAGTCTGACTATACCATCGGAGAGCCTTTGGCCGTCAACAAGGTGGTCTCTGATTCATTGTTGGACATTTTGCAAGTCAACGTCAATTAGAACGAATTTGAGCACATAAGTACTAATATCAGTTTGTACATCTGCATTTTTCTATCTCAAGGAACATCACTCATGGAAGTAATCAGCTCCAATAATTAATCGTAGTAATCAACGTTCTTGACCAACTATTCATGGAAGTAATCGCGTCCAATAATTATTTTCAGTAATCCTGGCCCTTCGATCTTCCTAATGAGTATTTTTTTTTCACATTGATTTTTTAACTATTTGCAACCATTGAACAATCCTAGGATCATTGTTTAAATGTCTCAAAATGAAATCATGAACCATTTTTTTTTCTTTACTAACGGTTTAGGTGAGTCAATGTGGCTGATCTAGAAATTAAGATCCAAATTTTGTATTAGATTGGTATTTTGGATCCCATCTGGTAATTATGATAATTTAGTGGGTACCACAAGATAAATAACTAACTAAAAATTATGGGCATTTTGTCATTTTAAGAAACATGGATGATTGGGATGGTCAACATAATTGCCCTAACAGTCAAGAGACAAACGGGTACCAAACATGCATTTTATATATTTTTTGGGTACCATCCAGTAATTCTAATAGTTTTTTGTACCAACCATAATTGAAGCCTCCATATCAATGGGGTACTAGCTTAACTGGTAGGTTTGTGACGGCTGTCCAAGCTTTGAACCCTATTGGCAGCATTTCAAATTGGAGGGGGTTAAGGGATAAAAAAAAAAAAAAACCTTCCATTAGGTGCATATGCTTTGAATCATTGTCATTAGGTGAGATATCAACGCTTATCACTTGCATATGCCTTGACTCAATCCCAAAAAAAGCATATATGCTTTGAATCATTGTTATTAAGTAAATGGATGAAGAAATTTTTTTTTAATCAAATAAAGAGAGTTTGCACTGAGTTTGATTCAATCTCCCATTAAAAGCATCAATTTGTGGATGGAATTTTCATTGGATCATGTATTGATCACGGAAAGTAATCTACATAAGAAGAAGAAAGATTCTTGATACCGGTGTGGTGTCTGTCACAGAGACTCCGATGTCAAAGTTAGAATAATTTCACCCAGAAAAGTATTTATTTGTTTATGTTTAATTTGAGATTCAGAAAAGTGTTACTGATGTAAAGAGGGTTTCTAGGGTTCCTAATAATTTGCTATCAAAGTTATTTACTAAATAACTTATTTGTAGTCTTTCAATTTAATTAGGAGTCTTTTAAGTTTCCTTTTAAGATTAGGCTTTACTTTTTCTTTTAGGAATAAACTGCTTGTTATTTTAGTCTTTGATTCTACTTTTTCTTTTATGAATAGGTTGTTTGTTATTCAAGTTATTGATACTATAAATAGAATTTTTCCTCAATATTGTAGGTAGACTTTTGATAATTAATAAATTTGGTATATTTTCTCTGAGGAGATTATTGTGTTCTTTTTTTTTCCTACTTTTCGAATTTTTGGCGCGCCAATCAATGAATTGTAGAACCCTTGTTTCCGAATTATTGGTGAGCCAATCAACGGATTCAAGCCTATCATTTAATTTTTTTCTCATCATTCTTTTTCTCGTTTCCGCGCTGCGTTAGTTACCCATAAATGACTGTGTTTGACTTTTATAAAGACAGGAAAAGCCAACTGCTCGCAGATGAGTGAGACATTGTCATCTGCTCATAAATTAGTGGGACACGTGGTAGGTCGAACGCCATTGATAGTTGTAACTTTTTATTGATAGTTGTAACCTCTTATTGATAGTTGTAACTTCCCTCTTATTGATGGTTGTAACTTTTCGTAGATGGTTGTAACTTTCATCAACGGTTATAACTTCATGTTGATGGTTGTAAATTTCATCAACGGTTATAACTTTATGTTGATGGTTATAACTTCTTGTTTGGAGAGACCTCTTCTGCAGGTTCGTGTGCTCAGTTGAGAATGATGGTTGGCGCTGAACATTATTCCTCCACTGAGAAAATAGTGTTATGCTGAGTTGCATTAGACCTAGACTTAGGCTTTCTGTACTTGTATCCGATTTGGATTGTATATTTTTCATTGATAATTTTCCGGCTTCTTGAGAATGACTCAAATTTTTGGATTTTCTTATCTTGCTTAGCTAAGGATTATTTTTTGCTACCACATGCTCGATTATAGATACCTACCGTTGTTGTTTCACACCTTTAATCTCCCACACGTTAATCATCCATCCTCTTGATCCTCACATAAGTGATTTGTGTAGACTTACCTTAATGCATGATTATAGGCCTCACATAAATTAAATATATAATGCCAAATATATTTGCATTTCTACATATATATAGTTCTCAAACATGAACCTGAATTGGCAAATTCTTTCTTTAGTCCCAAAAGGATCAGTGATAATAAAAAGCCTCTTTTGGCACTAGGGCTACCTATTACCCGGGTGACCAATAGGGGGAACATGATTGTTTATTGAATTTTTCCCTGATAGATTTTGTAGCGCTTAATGTGGATGGGTTGTCAAGAAATCATATGGTGACTGGTGGAATTATTAATACAGATAACACAAGTGGTTGCATTGCGGTTCAGCAAGTTGTTTTCGAAACAGGTTCTAATAATCGAGGTGAAATGCTCGCGGTTCTTGATGGACTGCATTTGTGTAATAGGTCGGGGTGCAATAAGGTGATCATTGAAATGAACTTTCGTACTCGGACCTTGTTCGTGACTGGTTTTATAAGGTGTATAAAGTTTCCTGGTTCTTTGAGAATGTCTGGCGAAAGATTAAAAGTTTGGGGAACAACATGGTGGTCGGATGCGTGCATATTTTCATGGTGAATGCGCTGGTGGATAGAGCTCAAAAGGAGAGTTTGAGTCGTGATAGTAGGCAGAATCATTACATTCTCCACAGTAAATGATTTCGTGCTCATTTTCGGGACAAGTTTGGTGCTTAAATGATGTTGTGAACATACTTTGTTTGGTGGTGCTCGATTGGAAAGGTGATAGTGGCATGGATAGTGATGTAGGAAGATCCGAGTCATATGATGCTGAATTGTCAGATAGCACGTTTTTGGTACTGAGATACCTTGAGTTGGTAGATCAACGCAAATATGGCAGGTAATCGTGATCTTTTCCTAATTGGGGCATTTTTTGTGCGTTTCAGTATTTTGATCATAACTTTGACTATGGGTATCAGAATCGCACATATGAACCCAATTCAGAAAGATTTTTTCGGTACGCACGTCATGGCCATGGAGCTATGCTTGGTGTACATCTTTTCCAAGGTCAAAATCCACTATTTTCCCTTTCGAATCCACAACTTTAGTAACTTTTTCCTTTTATGGTAATAATTCATTTATCGTTTAGGAAGTGATTATGAATCCGACTTGGGCCAGATTTTTGGCAGATTACTTCTTTTATTACGTATTTTATTTTGGCATGATTATTGAGATTTTTCTATTTTTGGTAAAATTATGACAATGGCGAATTTTAGCTATAAAGCTCGGTTTGTGGGCTGACTTTAGGATGTTTTGATTTGCATAATTTTGAATTGAACATCAGAGGCGTTTCTCTGTGTTTTGGATGATCCTCTTGTGTCTTTACCTTTGAATTGTCTATTGAAACTAGCCTACAGAATAATCGTTATTCTATCTGGCGTCAGTTGGTATCAGAGCTTCAACATCTTCCTGGGGTAAGATTTCATCAGTTTCCATCGCTGGTGGTCGTGGTCGTCGCGGGCAAGTTCTGAACGAGGAAGCCCCACACCGTGATCACAATGTTTAGGATGTGATGATTGAGGATTTACAAAGGCAAGTTGCAGAGTTAACCCAACGTCTAACGGTGTAGGATTTCGGTGATGGTGAAATGGAAAATCACGATTCTAATTCCAGTTTCAAAAACCCATATCACAATCATGCTTGATTCTGGGAGCACCGTGGTTGGGAGGATCATCATGGAGACCTTGGTTTCAGAGTGGATCTGCCTAAGTTTTCTGGTACGTTACAGGCCGAAGGATTCATCGATTGGTTTAATGAAGTAGAGCGTATTTTTTAGAATAAGGAAGTTTCAGACGTATCAAAGTGAAATTGGTCACCATCAAACTCAAAGGCAGAGCATCTGCGTGGTGAGAACAGTTGAGGCGATCACGAGACAATCAGGCAAGCCCAAGATCACTGATTTGGAGAGGATGAAAAAAAAATGAAGTGTCACTTCCTTCCTTTCGGATACACTCAAACTTTGTTTCAGCGACTTCATTCGTTGAGACAAGGCACAGGATCGATTAATGATTACACGAAGGAGTTCTATCAATTGATAGCCTAGAATGATTTATCTGAGACGGAAGATCAGATGGTGGCACGTTATTTGAGGGGATTACGAAAGCCCCTACAAGATGTCCTCAACCTTCACTCGCTGTGGATCATTTCTAAAGCATACTAGCGTGCACTTGCTGTGAAAAAACAGTAAAATGGGAGGCCAATGATCAGAAGTAATCAAAGCAATCGGCCAGTTCGACCTCAAGAATCTCGTCCTGCCCAGCAGCCACCGCATGGTAATTCTAACTCAAATATTAGATATTTCATATGTGGTAAACAGGGACATAGAGCGACTTAGTGCATGAAGTCTGCTAGTCAGAAGGGCAACAATGTCCTGATTGAGGAAGACGTGGTAGACGAAATTGAGGAGGTTGGAGAGCCTGTGTATGATGATGATGAAAATGGATGTGTTGTATGGAGATGGCCACGAGACTCTGGTTGTTCGTAAGAGTCTACTGACTCCCAAGGGTGATTCAGGGGACGATTGGTTGATAACCAATATTTTTCACATGACCTGCACAGTTGCGGATAAAGTCTACAAGATGATCATTGACAGTGGTAGTTGTGAGAACGTAGTGTCTGAAGAGGTTGTCCAAAACTTGCTGTTGAAGACAGATCGTCATCCTAAGCCGTACATATTGTCGTGGCTGAATAAAGGCAGTAAGGTAACAATAGATAGGCGATGCCTAGTGTCTTTTTCGATCGGTAGAAAATATTTTGATAATGTTTGGTGTGATGTTGTGTCTATGGATGTTTGTCAAGTATTGTTAGGCAGACCTTGGTAGTATGATCGTAGTGTTATTCATGATGAGCGAAAAAATACATATTCCTTTAGCATCAAAGGGAAGAAGATTGTGTTGGCACCTCGTCGAGAAGGAACCCTTCCTACCCCGGTAGCCAATAATACTAACCTGATTTCTATGTCCAGATTTTTAGTTGAGACTGAGCATGGAGACGTGGTCTATGCTCTGCTGTCTTTTGGGAATAGTGCAGACGTGAATCTAGATTTGCCAGCAGAGGTGCAGGAACTGCTAGTAGAGTTTTCTGACCTGATGCTAGAGGATCTTCCTCTTGGGTTGCCGCCTATGAGGGCTATTCAACATCAGATCGACCTTGTTTCGGGGTTCAGTTTACCTAATCGACCGGCTTATCACCTCAGTCCCAAGGAATTTGAAGAGTTGCAGCGACAGGTGGTAGAGTTGTTGGAGAGGGGCTACATCCGTGAGAGTATGAGCCCATGTGCAATTCCTGCTCTGCTGGTACCGAAGAAAGATGGCTTTTGGCGTATGTGTGTTGACAGCAGAGCAATCAATAGGATTACAGTGAAATACAAGTTTCCATTTTCCGCCTGGATGATATGTTTGACCAGCTATCTGGTTCTAAGGTCTTCTACAAAATTGACCTTAAAAGCGAATACCACCATATCAAAATAAGGCCTGATGATGAATGGAAGACATCTTTTAAGATGCAACATGGACTGTATGAGTGGATTGTCATGCCTTTTGGATTGTCCAATGCGCCCAACACATTTATGAGATTTATGCATCAGGTTTTATAGCTTTTCATGGGGGAATTTGTTGTAGTTTACTTCGAAGACATCCTCATTTATAGCCCGACATGGGTGTCACATTTTGATCACCTCCAATGCTGTTTTTGATATGTTGAAAACAGAGCGCTTGTTCATCAATCAGAAGAAGTGTTCTTTCTTCACTAATTCTGTAACTTTTCTAGGTTTTGTTGTGGCTACTGATGGTGTTCATGCAGATCAGTCGAAGATAGATGCGGTCTTGGAGTGGCCCAAACCAAAGACCTTACATGGTGTCAGAAGTTTCCATGGATTGGCATCATTCTACCGTCGGTTCATCAAAAACTTGAGCACTCTGATTGCTCCTATCATAGAGTACCTCGAGCAGAAGATGGCAGAGGCACCAATTTTAGCACTTTCTAATTTTGAAAAGGTGTTTGAGGTAAACTGTGATGCATCTAGGAGTGCCCAATAGCTTTTTTCAGTGAGAAGCTATCAAGATCAAAAAATAATTATTCCACCTATGATCTGGAGTTTTATGTCATAGTTCAGTCCCTGAAGCATTGACATCACTACCTAGTATAGAGGGAGTTCATTTTTATCACTGGTCATGAGCCCTTGAAGTACATCAATGACCAACACAAGCTGAGTAGACGACATGCCAAGTGGGTGGCATACTTGCAAGAGTTCACATTTGCGCTGAGGCGCCAAGCAAGGAGTCTGAACCATGTTGCAGATGCACTGAGCCGTCGTACGTTACTCCTCACCACCATGAGCAGCAGAGTCGCAGGATTTGAGGCTTTATCTGATATGTATGCTGCAGATCCTTCCTTCGGGAGGATAATTCAGGAGGTAACTGATGGTCAAAGACATGACTTTATTTTGCATAATGGTTATCTGTTTCGTGGATTACAGTTGTGCATTTCAGATTGTTTATTAAGGCAGCAGATTATTAGTGAACTTTATAATGAGGGTCACTTTAGGCGAGATAAGACGTTGGCCTTGATTTCTTCTAATTATTTTTTGCCCAAATTGACTAGTGATGTGGCTCATTATGTGGAACATTGTTATGTGTGTCAGTGATCCAAGGGAGTTCTCACTAATGCGAACTTTGTACACACCTTTTCCTATTACCTGAAGCCCCTTGGTTTGATATCAATATGGACTTTGTGTTGGGCTATTACCCCGTACCCAATGGGCATTGGATTCTATTTTGGTTGTGGTTGACAGGTTTTCCAAGATGGTTCATTTTGTAGCTTGCAAAAAAATAATGAATGTTTCTCGGATCGCCCATATTTACTTCAGGGAGATTGTGCGTTTACATGGTATTCGTCGATCCATTACTTCAAATCATGACACCAAGTTTATGAGTCATTTCTAGAGGAGTTTATGGGAGAAACTAGAGATGAAATTGAATTTTAGTAGTGCCTACCACCCCCAGACGGATGGTCAGACCAAGGTGGTGAACTAGAGTTTGGTAAACCTTTTGACGAGTTTGGCAGGAACTAAACCGAGACAGTGGGATTTGGCGTTACCTCAAGCAGAATTTGCCTATAACAAATCGAAGAACAGAACCATGAGAATGAGCCCATTTGAGATTGTCTGTGGTCAGAATCCATCCAGGGTGCTTGACTTAGTCCCTATTCCACGTGTGGGTCGTTTGAGTCAGAAGGCAGATGCGATGGCAGAACATCTTCGGGGTATCCATGAGCAGGTGAAGCTAGCAATTCACGATAGTAATTAATGTTTAGGCCGACAGTCATCGTCGTCGAGTACTTTTTGAGGTTGGTGATTTTGTATGGACAGTATTAACCTGTGATCGTTTTCCTGTTGGAGAGTATATTATAAGCTTAGGAACGAAAAACTGGACCCTGTGAGATCCTGCAGAAGATCAATGATAATGCCTACAGATTGCGCCTCCCCAATCATTTGAGGACTTATGATGTCTCTAATGTAAAACACCCGAGTCCTTGTTTTGTGGATTCCGATAAAGCTATTGTGAATTCGATGACGAGTTCTTTCCAACCCGGAGTGACTGATGCAGGAAGATCCGAGTCAGATGATGTTGAGGTGTCAGATAGCACGTTGTTGGCATTGAGATACCTTGAGTTGGCAGATCAACGCAAAGATGGCAGGTAATCATGATATTTTCCAGTGTTCTAAAAATCGCTAGGCGTTGGGTGGGCGGCGAGCAGATGCCTAGCGCCCAGGGGCCTAGGCGGGCGCCTAGGCGGTCTTAGGTTTTGTATTATAACTTTAATAATTTACAAAAGTTAAGCATAATACCTTATCAATTACATCCAATTTAATGTCAATATATATATGCAAAATTTAAAAACATGAAAAATAACAATCGTGAACAAAATTTATTAAAACTCAAATGACTGAAGTTGGTCATGATGGGTACTTTATATAAATTTGAATTTGTGTACTCTTTTATTTTTCTTCAAATTGCATGAATAACCTCAGTTATGTTTGATAAAATCTACATTAGTAAAATTGATACCGGCAGATCCTTTGAGAATTCCATTAAGTAATCATCATTCGTTACATTTAGACATATCATCATCAAAGCCTATTCCCGAGATTTTCTAAAAAAACAATTAAATAGTTTATTTCTAAAAAATAGGAAAGAAAAATAAAATAAGAACACAATCAACCTTATTAAAAAATAAAAAAATAAAAAAATAAAAAAAATAAAAAATCTCCCAGACCGCCTAGACCCCGCCTAGACCGCGCCTAGGCCGCCTAGCCCGCCTAGACCCCGCCCAGACCCGCCTAGACCCGCCTAGACCCACCTAGACCGCCCAGACAGCCCAGAACCGCCCAAACAGCTGCCCAGGCATTAATCTGGGCGGTTTTCCACCTTCTAGCGCCTAGACCAATTTTTAGAACACTGATATTTTCCTAATTGGGGCAATTTTTGGTGCGTTTCGGTATTTTGGTCATAACTTTAGCTACGGGTATCAGAATCGTACATATGACCCCAATTCGGAAGCTCTTTTCTGCGCACACATCGTGGCCACAGAGCTATGCTTGGTGCACATCTTTTCCGAGGTCAAAATCCACTGTTTCCCCTTCCGAATTCACAATTTTAGTAATTTTTTTCTTTTATGGTAATATTTCATTTATCGTTTAGGAAGTGATTCTGAACTCGATTTGGGCCAAATTTTTGGCAGATTACTTCTTTTATTACGTATTTCGTTTTGGCATGATTATTGAGATTTATCTATTTTTGGTAAAATTCTGACAATGACGAATTTTAGCTATAAAGCACAGCTTGTGGGCTGACTTTCAGATACTTTTGATTTTCATAATTTTGAGTTGAACATCATATATGTTTCTTTGTGTTTTGGGCAATCCTCTTGTGTCTTTTCCTGTGAATAGTCTGTTGAAACTAGCCTGCAAAATAATTGTTATTATATCAGGCGTCAGATAGAGTAAAAGAGATGGCTCTTGGTGTTCACTTCAGAACTGGGAGGTTCGGTAGTATGCAGTTTTGCAATGACTGCTGGTCAGGTTGGTTGCTTGAAAAGGCCCCTGTTTTTGGAGCATTTTTGGGACACAATGCACGGCTTCGTTTTGGGACAGCACGCACGGTTTTAGGGCTTGCAGGCGTGGACGAATACTTTGGTGGTTTAGGAGGTTTTGTTTTGAAACAGAGCAGCTCAACAGTTTGTGTCTGTCTGGGCTCTCTGTTTTGAAACAGATCCTGTAACAGAGGCTGTTCCATTTTTTTAATGCAGAAGTTGGACCGTGGTTCTTTGAGTTCAATTCTTAGCACTCTGTTGATATGGAGTAGAAGGAGGAACTGCTCTTTTCTTGGCTTCCATTGTCTTCGGCTACTTAGAATGTTTTTGGTGAAGGGCCTTATTAAGGTCCTCTTCTTTGAATTCTTGGTTTTAGGCCTTAAAGCTTTGGGTCTTTTTTTTTTGATTTGGTTCTTTGGTTTAGACTCTATATTTTTGTTTTTTATTTTTTCGGGTAAAGTCGTTATGTACCTTTGACTGGTGTAAAATATTTTTTTATCAAGTAGTAAAGGTTTGGCATCTCATAGATGCCCCTCCCCTCGGGAGGTTAATTTAAAAATATAACAAATAATATTAATAATAATAAAAAACCCTAAATTACTTATTTGTTACATTACCTAAGGTTTTCTATTGGACATAATTTTAGCAATCTGAATATTGTATAATTTCTAATGGATCACAGAAAAGATAGAATAGTATTTTGAAATTCTAAAGGAATGCTTTTTTGTTAAGCAAAGAAATTTGTTATTTTTACACTATCATTTGATGAACATGTAAGCCACTTGAGCATTCGGTGTTTACAACTGGCTAAAAGAGCTAATCAAGTGACGGTCTTGGATTTAAGAAAATTAAGGTAATTTTGACTTACCTCCTCAAACTCAAAATTTTCTAGTAATCAATGGTTTAGTCTTTTTTTTTGTGACCAAAGAACCCTTATTTACCTAGATCAAGGTCCGCCATGACATATATTAACAAATTAGAGATGCCTAGTTAAAAATAAAATTCTACGTCAATTGAGCCATACATTTCAGTGTGGAGAAAACATAAAGAAACTAGAGATCAGATTGTAGAAAATAAAGAAACATGAGAAGAAAATACCTGCTCTTCCAACTGTTCTTCAATGAGGTTGAGTTTGATACACACAAAACGCTGCAAGGGAAATAGAGCAAGGAAGATGAAAATGAGAGCAACAGATATGCTCAAATGTGAGCCTGGCGAAAAAACAAACAAATAAAAAAAAAAAAAAAAGTCACCTAGTTTTCTTGTAGCAAAGCCATGCTATAAAATATAATCATTGATTTTGATGAATAAGAATTTAATTAGTTTTCTGGCTACCTTCCCTACTCCAGCAAGTTGTGTTGACTGTATCTATCTATCTATGTAAACTGATTTATGAGATCGAGATTCCATTTATTTTTATCATATTCACTACACCAAATTGGCACTTTTGTAACAACTCTAAAAACAGTATCACTTTTGAGATGTTACAATTCACCAAACAATTTCAAATCAAAACTAAATTTAGTTAAAAAATGAAAAACAGTAACACAAAAAAAATGATACTATAAGTTGGATCACCATGAATAGTATCACTTTTATAATCATACTCTTCATGGTGATACTATTATTGTATCATTTTGTTTGTGAAAATGTGTAAAGTTGTTAAGTGAATTGTTACACTTCAAAAGTGATACTGTTTTAGGGGATGTTACAAAAATGCCAATATGGTGTAGTGATTGATCAAAATTCAACATGACAGCCAATACTATTTGCATATTGAATCTGTATGGCTGGCCTACATGTAATAGATATTCGTAAGTTAACAATGAATCTTGATATAAAATATGATCAAACGTGCACAATTCAGTCTATCCTTGCTGGCGTCCATGTGGTCATCTATTACATGATTTTGAAATCGAAAATTCTAGGGGTCGAGGGAGGGAACGAGGGAAAGAGGCGAGGGATGGGTGGAAGCTACTCATCTTGCTCGAGATGAGCAACATTGCACGTCTCGAGGCTGATGCGCTCATCTCCGCCCTCGCTCCCTCCCTCGACCCCTAGCAAAGCTCTTTTGAAATATAATAGTTGAATTCATTATTGTATTGTCATGTCTTATCTAACATTTGTAACGATTTGTAACTTAAATTCAATTCTGTAACAGTGTGTTGGTATTGCGCAAATGTTGAATGTCAAAAAAATGTCCCAAACCAATTCACGAAAACCTAACCCAACCCAACCCATCCCTGAACCGAATGCATTTTTTATGGGGTTCATCGCCTTTCCCAAATTCCAAGCCGACGAAATATCTGGGTTTCTCAATCTCTTGAGAAAAAGATATGTCCAAAAAAACCTTCCCCAAAACCCAACGGCAAACCCCCTCCTCCTTTTTCATCAGCCAGAGCAATCATTCAAGCGTAGGCAAAGCTCAAAGACTCTCTCAACCATCAACTTCCAACCTCACTACGTCCAATATCTCCAACGGCTCCTCAAATCCCAAACTTCTCTTTGCATCATTGCCCTTTCCTTTTCTTATTGAATCAGCCCTTCTCAAATATTGTTTGATTTTAACTTAAGTCTGACGCTCAAAATTATCTACTATATCATAATATAACCTTAATTCCGTCAAATTTTATTTTTCCCGAAAATGTCTCTCCAAAGTAAAAATATTTCATCAAGTTCAGTTGCAAATTGAAATAAAATTAAATGATTGCTAGGAAACTTATACCATATTAATGCATACTAGCAAAATCGGCAAGTGTAATTTTTTAAACTAATGTCCCAAAATTATTCCAATTTAAATTTTTTTGCCAAATCACCTACAATTTTTTTTGTACTTAATAATTTTTAAATAAAATCAATATTAAATATATGCGCATGTAGAGCACGTCAAACCCCTAGTACTCTTATATTGGAATAGATGGATTTGTGTACTTGTTCAAAAGATCCATTCAATGGTCGAATAAATACCAAAGACTGTGATTTTGTGAAATTTTACAAAATTCACGAAGTATCTCAAAATTTAAAGCACTGAAATAAAAAAGTACGTTATTTTGACAAGTTATTTCCAAAATTTTCACGTTTTCCATAAATTTCGACAGTTCGTGTAAACCCCAAAAAGTTATGAAGCAACTTAAATTTTATCAGCTGAAATATTTCGTCATTTTTGTAAATTTCGATATTTTCGTGTAAACTCCAAAATTATGAAAAAAATTACATTTATAGGGCTACTTGTGTGCTTAGGCTTCATTTAATATATTTAATGTTTTTATTAGGTTAATTGACTTGTATCTTACTTTTCTGCATATTCTTGAAATTTTTATATTTTTATTACCATACAACAAAATATTTCTTAAAATTAGAAGACTGGAACCATTTCGAAAGAGAAAGTCGCAACAATCCTTTACAAATCAGAGATGCCTAGTTGAAAAAAAAAACTTACAAGTAAATTGAGAGCCATACATCTAAGACTAGAGAAAATATAAAGAAACTAGATCATATTAGAGAAAATAAGAAACATGAGAAGAAAAACTAGAGATCAGATTGGAGAAAATAAAGAAACATCATAAGAAGAAATAAAGTACCTACACTTCCAAGTGTTCTTCAATAAGGTTGAGATTATACACAGAACGCTGCAAGGGAAGCAGAGAAAAGAAGATGAAAATGAGATGCAACAAATATGCTCAAATGTGAGCCTGTTAAAACAAGCTAAATACTTAGTCTGCCTGCTAGCAAAGTCAGATAATACTTAATTAAATAACTAAGTAGACAGATTAGGCACTTAACCGTGTGTGATTAAAGAATCGTATCCCACTATTCCGCTAGTCTGTCTCTAATTAGCGTTACCTAATTGCTATAAAATATAATCATTGACTTTGATGAATAAGACTTTAAATAGTTTTCTGGCTCCGTTCCTTACTCGAGCAACTTGTATTCACTGTTCATCTATGTAAACTGATTTATGAGATCGAGATTCCATTTAGTTTTGTCATATTAATAATCCAACAGGATGGCCAATACTGTTTGCCCATTGAATCTGATATAAAATGTGATCAATCATGCACAATAAGTCTATTACATGGTTTTGGATAAATAGAACTCTCGTGCATATGAAGAAGAAATATTCCGAAGCCCACTTATACAGAGTATTGGATAAATAGAAATATGTTCCAGAGTATTAACATTGAAAAGAAATACTAATTACTTTGTACATGATTTATTATGAGGGTTTATATATAGACGAAGTTTCCAATCTAAGATCATGCTCTGTTATCTATATTGACAATCCTTTTTGCCCCCTAATGTGTCTGTACCATGAGCAATAGTTCAGCCACCTTCTTCAACCAACTGATCCCATCATAAAATAAATAAACTACATTGCAGCCATGAACAAACTACAAGGTTTCTCGTATACATGTCTTGTATTTATAGTGACAGTGGCACACAACAGTTTGTGACTTCGTATTTCTTAGGGAATTGGTGGTAGGAGAAGCATCGTCTTTGTCATAGTTATATTGTAGTTCAAAAACATGGTATCCCCGAACTAGTGTGGAGTCTGAGTAAGCGGACAAGCAGCTTTCTATATTTCAAGATTACATGAGAAGTTCGTGAGCACCAAGTTTCACCAAAACATGTATAGCATGCATTTTTTGTGAATCATGTCTAAGTATTAACCTTCTTAGAACTCACACCACCACTTGGATTTCTATATACAGATTGAACACGTGTACGAGCCAACAATAGCTCCACCATATGTTCTTTTTCTTCTTCTCTCCCATAATAAACTTCCTCAGTTAAGACAAAAACCTGTTTCTTTACTAGCAAAGATTCGATCGCATTTTTCTACAACACCGTCATAATATGAGAGGAAGGAAAGTAAGAATAAAAGTCGACAATAATGACTTGAAGCCTATTAAGCTTTTTCCAATAATTGATCTACAGACAAAAGTAGGACTCTTACTTGATATGGTGCACATTGCTTTCAACAATTCTAGCCAGCCTTGTTTGCTAGTTTTATTTTTTTTTAGCTTTTTTGGTTTTCTTACAATCCTTCTATAGATAGTATTTGTGGTTATGTTTTAAAGAGAAATGGTAAAAAATGTAAAAATATATTTTATTTTTAAATAAATAAAAAACTAGCAAACATGACAGGCTAAAATTATATGGAAACCATTAAATAGGTCATAAGCCATTGAATAGTTTTCTTCATTATTTTTGTACTTTTGTCTTTTGAGAATCGCCCCTTGAAATCAATTATCCTCTCCATCGAAAATGCTTTTGGTTGTTACAAGTGGGTTCGACAAAAGAACTGAAATTTTACATTTCAATCTCATCGTTATATTAATTTGGTTGTAAACTTGGTGTACATAAGTTTTCAAGAAACAATTATATGTATTGTCATACAAATATAATTAAATATTCTTTGTGAAATTTTCATGAATAATGAAGAAGCAAAATCAAACTTTGGAGTTTTTTTGCTAGTGGAGCCATGGTTAAATCGGTGTTTGAATGGATGATACATTTGAAGTTTTGTGTCAAGTCGTTATTGATTTGGATCTAGAGTTTGACAGACTTTTGTTTGAAGTTTGATTGCTTGTAATACAAATACAAATTTTGATGACAATGTAAAGATTGGAGAATAGATGAGCCATCGAGAAATGTAGTTGACAATAATATGTGTGATTATAGAAGTAGTGATTAATGGGAAAAGAAGTGAGATATTGAGGAGAATTATCACCCCCAAAATTTAGAGTTTGTCAGAAAATGAAAATGTAACTAAGTGTCCATTTTATTTTCTCTTTTTCTATCTTAGATGGAATTTGGTTTAAACCAAGCTCAAAAAGGCTGGGGTATTTGTAATGTATGGGGTTTTTGTTAATATTTTCTTGAATCCCTCCATGTATTGAAACTCTACACAGATCATGTTTGGACAGGATAAAGATGGCTTAAAGTAAAATCCCATTTTGGGGGATTATAATCTTTCTTTAAAATTGGGAAATTTGTAGTCATGCCATCTCATGTAAGTTACGAAAGTATGATAATTAGGCAAGGTGCATAGCATCACTCTGGAATGAACCATAATCAACAAAGGACGACGAATATGAGATTTGATTTCATAAAAATACAAAGTTTAGATTTATGAGGGAATCAAGGATTCCCTTTCTTTTTGTTTATGGGATTTAAAATATAGAAGACAATGTAATTCAAAGAAAGGAAAATGTGTAAGAAGAAGGTAGCTAGCATTCTTCCATAGCAAAATATGCAAAATCTAAAGGGAGTTGTTATGTGTACCCGACTGTTGGCTCAAGGACCCCAACTTTATATTTGATTTTTAGCTTTTAAAATTTGCTTAGTGTACTAAGTACACATTTTGGATTCCCAATGTGATATTGATTGAGGACGTTGTAAGGAGGATTTCCAAATGTAAAATTTTGGATATAGGTTTTTTTAGATTTTAAATACATTTTTTTCGAATATGATATAATAACAGTGAAATTGATTTATTGATTTCATTTTTAATTTATTTGACTTAAAACATATTAATTTTGCCAGCCCCTTTATAGTTGATGAACATAATGAAATTTAACGAATGCGCGACCGAATTTAGTTTTATAAATAATAAATAATAATAATTGTCACATATGTTCTTGATTATTAATGCTCATAAATGATAAATTTTCCTAAATAAGAAAATTTTGCCACTAAATGATTTTAATTAATAAAAAGCGATAACTTGGGGTTACATAATTTAAAATCGAAAGATTCGAAACATCCTAATATGTCGGTGCAATCGAGCCAAATAGTTGGACACACATAACAACATCCAATATAAAACATAAAACTTCACTAGAAAGTTCTTGATTGCTGTCAATTTTTGGTGATTACTTATGATGCTAGTTGTTATACTATGTCTCCATATGGTGCTATTGGTATTCATGTATGATCAAGGGAATACTTTTGCTCAATGTGCATTCAAAATTGATGGGAGAGTCCTAACAGTACTATGGTGGAGTGTCTTGTAGCTGAAGTTGCCCTCACTCTGATTCATCTTCACGGGTGGAAATATGGTATATTGTTAATAGGTTCCAAGACTCTCAACTCAATTTTATAAGATGCTTCTGCAGGTTTGCAGAACATCGATTGGATGTGGAAACCTATTATCAACAATATTATTAAACTTATTATCAACAATATTATTAGATTGCTAAAGTTAATGAAGGTTGGACATGTAAATATTTAAGGCATGAGCATAATGGTTTAAGCGCACTGTTGCTCGCTTTTGTACCTTCTCATTTTACTAATATATTTAGCATGTGTGCTTTATAAAAAATTTAAAAAAAAAAAAGAAAAAGAAAAAAATGGTTTTTTTGAGTTTGATCCTCATTAATTTATATCTAATTGAATTTAGCTTTCATTTTAAATTTTAATTGAGTTTAACCCTCATTCTATAACAGATCTGTTAGGTTAACTATGTTGACTGGTAAATATTGATTTAATAACTCAAATACCCTCCATCGATTGCACATGCAAAGCATGTGCAAACTTCATAAAATGCAGCAAATTGCTTGGATTATTAATTAATGTCAATCTCGAAGTAATCCTAGGTCGAAAATTGAAGAATTGCAAGGCTACTAATCAATTTTTTTGCCAGGGTTGAGGCTCTTTACACTTCTACCCCTTCTACAAATGATGTTTGTGGTTGTGTTTTAAAGAGAATTAGTAAAAGTGTAAAAAATCGATCCGTTTTTTGGCTAAGTTTTGATTTTTTTTACACTTCTACCCCTTTTGTAGATGGTGTTTGTGGTTATGCTTTAAAGAGATGAGTAAAAAAGTATAAAAGAACCAAAAGTGGCTCCTAGACTTATTTGTATTGTGCAAATGTTGAATGTCCCAAAATATCCCAACCCAATTGCTAAAAACCTTACCCAACCCATCCCTAAATCAAATATAATTTATACAGATTCGTCTTCATTGCAATATTGATCAAGGGTTTCATCGCCTTCCTCAAACTCCAAGTCAACAAAAGATTTGGGTTTCTCAATCTCTTGAGAAAAAGTTACGTATGAAAAAACCTTCCCTAGTGGATGAAAAGCCAATAACAAACCCTCTCCTCCTTCATTATCCAGAGCAATCATTCAAGCTTAGGCAAAGCTCAGTGACTCTCTCAACCAACAACTTCCAATCTCTTCAACCACTCCTCAAATCCCAAACTTCTCTTTCACATCGGTGACCCTTTTCTTCTCTTATTGAATCAACCCCTCTCGAACGTTGTTTGATTGTACCTAAGCCCTTAAGATAATATATTTAAAGCCCCCAATTATCTATTATCTCGTAATATAACCTTAAGTCCATCAAACTTTATTTTTCTGAAAATGCCCTCTCCAAAGTAGAAAATTTTCATCAAGTTCGGTTGCAAATTGAAATAAAATTAAATGATTGTTAGAAACTTATACCATATTAGTGCATACTAGCAAAATCGCGGCGTGTAATTTTTTTTAACTAATGTCTCAAAATTATTAAAATATTTTGATAGCCAACTTAAAAAGTTTTAACCAAATCCCCTAAATTTTTAATTTGTACTTATGTAGAACATGTCGACCCCCTAGTACTCTTATATTGGAATAGATGGATATGTGTACTTGTTCAAAAGATCCGTTAAATGGTCGAATAAATACCAAGGACTGTGATTTAGCGAAATTTTACAAAATTTCGTGAAATATTTCATTTTTGAAATCTAAAAATTAAAAGTACCGAAATCGAAAAGTATGTTATTTTGACTAGTTATTTCGAAAATATTCGTGTTATTTTGTAAATTTTGGTAGTTTCGTGTAAAACCCAAAAAGTTATGAAGCAAATTAAATTTTATTAGGTGGAATCTTTGTCATTTTCATAGATTTCGATATTTTCGTGTAAACCCCAAAAATTTATGAAGAAAATTACATTTATAGGTTAATTTACTTGTATCTTATTCAAGAATTGTGATTTCGTTTTTTGAGGTAATTTCGGTAAGTCGATTTTAAGAAATACTTTGTTATATATAGAAAAATGTAAAATTTTCGATTGTAATTTTGAAGTTATCAATATAATTTCAGCATTTTAAACTCTTATATACTACATAAAGAGTACCACAAGACTCATAATGTCATACAAATAATATATTGCATAAGAATTACTTATATACCAAAATTTTAATACTAAACTAAAGTTAAAACAGGCTAAAATGTAGGGAAAGTGACATTGAGCTAACAAAATAAATGAATATTTCGGATTACGAAAGAAATTTCGGTAACTCGAAAATAAGATATATTTTGTGAAATATCAACATTTTTTGAGAAATCAAATTCCTTGATCTTACTTTTCTGCATATTCTTGAAAAAAAAATTCATTTTTTACCATACAACTAAATATTTCTTAAAATAGAAGACTGGAACTATTTTGAAAGAGAAAATCACAATCCTTGACAAATTAGATGCCTAGTTGGAAAAAAAAAACTTCCAAGTAAATTGAGAGTCATACATCTTACAGTAGAGAAAATATAAAGAAACTAGAGATCAGATTAGAGAATATAAAGAAACATGAGAAGAAAAACTAGAGATCATATTGGAGAAAATAAATAAACATGAGAAGAAAGTACCGTATCTTCCAAGTGTTCTTCAATGAGATTGAGTTGGATACACGGAGGGCACTGCAAGGGAATGGAGAAAGGAAAATGAAAATAAGATGGAAGAGACATGCTCACATGTGAAAACAAACACATCACCTCGTTTGCCTGCTAGCAAAGTCAGTCAACACTAAATTAAAAAAAACTAAAAAACTATATTAGGCACTTAACCTCTTGTGATAAAATAATCTTAGCCCACTAATCCGATACAGTCTCTAATTAGAATTAATTAATTTTCTGCCTCCCTTCCCTACTCGAGCAACTTGTGTTGATTGTATGGGTCTATGTAAATTGATGTACGAGATCGAGATTCCATTTGTTTTAAATTCAACAAAACGGCCAATATTATTAATTTGCCCATTAAATCAGTCCTGGCTGGCTTCCATGTATATAGATATTCATAAGTTGACAAGGAATTATTAAATATGCACAATACAGTCTATCCTGGCTGGCCTCCATGTAGGAATTATTAAATATTACATGGTTTTGAAATATAATAGTTTAATGCATTATTTATACTCTTGTTGATGGATCTTTGTACTTGTTCAAAAGATTCGTTCAATGGTCGAATAAATACAATGGCCAACGCAGTTTGCAAAATATTAATGGTAAAGGTTGCTTCTGAGACCAATATTTAGATTAAAACAAGATCCCAAATGTTTTGCAACTTGCACAAACCTAAATTCTACTTCAGAGACACAGTTCCATACCTTCACTGTTACATACTTATACCTTCACTGTTACATACTTATATCAATTATCCAAAATTTTGGATGTATGGTGCAACTTTAATGTCAACCACACAAACGAAAATTTGAACAAGTTGCTATACCTTCTAAACAAGTTATAATATTTAAAAAAAAAAAAAACAGATTTGATATAAAGTTAATAATTAAAAGTACATATGATTTGCTATGAAGTGTTATATAATTTAATAAACTAAAATTAACACTGCTATAATGTTATTTTGGTATCAAAAGTATGTTATGTGATTGATTCTTATGTAATATGTAATTTATATGACACTATGACTTATATGAGACTTTTTATGTGGTATTTAAGAGTTTAAAATGCATAATTTATATTATTAAATGAAAAATTATAATCAAATTTTTACGTTTTTCTTTAAAAAAACATTTTACTAAATATTTCTTAAAATTAACTCGAAAAAAGAAACCATAATCCTTGATTGCAACGATCAGGCCGGTAAGGTTGGATGTGAAGAGGTGTTTGAAAGACGGGAAATTGTGTTTCTCTTTTTCACCGAAGGTAGTTTCATCCAAAAAAAAAGGCACGTGTCAGTATTTAGTAACTTTTAGCATAAGATATCTTGATAGACGATTTTTTTAGTGTTTAAGGACCACAATTTCGGGTGGTCTTAAGACTCTGGATTTTGGCAGCCTATCAGCCCGTGTCTTGCTCAAGGTGTGCCCTTGCTCGCTTTGTGATTATTATAAAGAAATTCATTTTTTACCCTCTGCATGTATCTCATGGCACACTTGTCAAAATGAGCTGAAAGTTCATCACGTTGTTTATGTTGTGGATTTAATTTTTTTCAAAATTTTAGCTCAAACGAATTAATTATGATTTTTTATATATTTAGTAGGGTCGTGTTAACTAAATGGAATTTAAGTGAGTCCTAGCCCAACAATGAAGCTCCCTATTGGGCCCTCATGGCTAAATTTTTTGTAAATAATTAATCCGTTTCATCGTGCATATAATAGCTTATATGCAAGGATCAAGTGTTTTTGTGATGGATGCTACTGATTCGAGAATAGTCACAATAACTCCTTCAATAATTCCTCACATAAGATACATTATGTCCAAATTAGATTGACAAACCCATGATATATCATATAACACCAAAGTGTTTTACTACCCGCTTATACATCCAAGTGGTGGTGTGAGTTCTAAGAAGGTTAATACTCGATCTGGAACATGTTTCTATTTATCCAATACTCCCTATAAGTGGGCTTGGGAATACAACTCTTGTGCATATGAAGAAGAAATATTCCCAAACCCACTTATACGGATTATTGGATAAATAGAAATATGTTTCAGAGTATTAACATTAAAAAGAAAATACTAATTATGTTGTACATGATTTATTATTGTGAGGGTTCCAAATTTTATTCAATTTTTTTTTGAAAGATGGGGGGGGGATTGCCTTCTCTAGTCCCTTAATAGGTCCGCCACTAACTTCAATTACTAACAATGAGGAGAAGGTCACGATTCAGTTCATGCCGATTAACTTTCAAGAAGAAAAAAATGAAATAAAAAATAGGCGAATACAAGAAGAGAGGAAATTAATAAGGTGAGAAGAAAAAAGTAAAAATAAAATAAAAAGAGGGCCATGAACTCACACATGGCAATATGTACGTACATCTTATTTTGTTATTCGCAACTTGACTCATTTATGTCTTTTTTTGTCTGTCACATTTGTTGAAAAGACTTGGGAGATTGGATTCATAAGATAGAACAGATATTTCAAGTGTTGGAAAATGCAGTTTGCATACATTACAATGTTTCCCAAATAATTGCACTCTTCATTAGGTAAGAAGGTACAGAGACTAGCAATTTGAGTTTATTAACCAACGCACATGTTTTCAACAGTCTGTTTTGCAAAATGTAATTAAATGTTATGCAAATTAAGGATGATTATAATTGGGTTCTTCCACTTTCAATGGACACATTTCATTAATGCTTGCTGCTCATTTAGTTCATAAATGTATCTCTTAGTTGCGCTTACTATTGAACAAAAGCAAGAGAAGTCAGCCTGATACTAATTCTACAATCTGGTCTTATCATTATTTCTTCAGGAAAACTACGACAACTGGACCTAACAGGAAACCCTGGGTGTTACCAGCCAGGTAACACTTCATTGCTTTCCGAGTTCCAGTTCCATGGGGAACCTATTGTGATACTTCCGCAATTGCCTGCCTCTAATACTCCTTATGATGACGATCCATAGATGACATGAACCATATAACTTTTGGAAAGTAAGGGACTTCTCTCGACTGATAATAGTGTTTAGCAGTTTGCAGTGTTTTTCTGCACTTTTAGCAACAATGTAACTTCTTGTTTTCATTTTTACATAATAGGCTTCATAACTGCCATCATGGGTGTCATCTTTTTGGATTTCATGCTCCTTCTGAATGATATGAAGTGAAGAATTCTAGCATAGTGTGTAAAGGTCATAATTCTATTCTAGATTTCTGCATTTAGTTGGAAATACATTTATTAACATAGTATTTTGTCGCATCCAAATACATCATTAATATGAGCACAATGTCATGTTACCATATAGCATGCAACAACACTACATTTAGATCCAAATAAATGTGATCATTTGTCCACCATAATATTTTGCACAAACTGAGGCCCTATTTAGCTTATAGATTAAATATGAGTGGGTTTTTACATCAAGTTTATAGCATACAAATTGAGAGAACTTGAGCAAATGTATGGATAGCCATGTGGTAAGATATGTATGTCAGTGACAGATTACTGAGCACCCCAGTCGGTCAGAAAGATTCAATCTGCATTTATTAGTCATTTAGATCAATCCTATTAAAGCTTTCTCATTTTTCTGCCATCAAGTCATTCTTGTTATCGCAATTTTTATGCATCCTTCTCACCTAAGAAGCGTCCCCTGTATTCAATCTGGACAGCAAGAGTCCCCACATAGTCCATTTTCATGGCGTGAAAGGTCTATGCGATCATCCTTTACTCTCGACGATGGATGCTCACCATGCTTGCTAAACAAACATGTGCACCATCTGCCCCGTGTGACAATGACTCTGGACTCATCACACGTCTTTTCATTTCAATGAATTTGCGGATGAGAGTCGCACATAGTCCATTTGTATGACATGGAAGATTTATTCCACGGTATCTATCAATTGAAATTGTATACCACTTAGCTTCACATTACATGGAACCCAGGGAATATTAATCAAGCAAACTGGCTGGAATCTAGTTTATTTTCACAAAAACATATTTGATTTAACTAATAGCAGGGAAGAGGCTTTCTTTCGAGCCTGCCCGAATTACTTCGATGACTCTGCCCCATCCACCAATTCTGCTGCACGAATCATTACTGGTAATTGTGGAAATAAAACTAACTCTTTGCTGATGCTGGTTTCATACAGGTCATTTGGTTTGGCTGCAGTGGATTAGTGGAGCCACATTTTGGATTCGAACGGAGGACCTGGAACTTCTGAAGGAAAGATAAACAGTAGTTTGAAGCTGAATTTGTGGCGGCTTCTAAGCATTTTCTTGGTGCACGTAGACGGGAATGGGTGAGATTGTTCTTGTGCTGTGGACTTGGTCAAGTCTTGTTGATTGATGCAATCATCTCAGCTGGAATCAGAAGCTGTTTTTCTATCGATCTTCTGCTTTTTTGGATGTAATTCCTCCAAACTTTGTGTAAATACTTCTGTTCACACCAGGTTCTAATCAAAATTAAGTGATATTTGTTGCATTGAAAGAAACTGTCACTACACCATATTGGCATTTTTGTAACAATCTCCAAAACAGTATCACTTTTGAAGTGTAACAATTCACCTAACAACTTTACACATTTTCACAAACAAAATGATACAATAATAGTATCACCATGAAGAGTATGATTATAAAAGTGATAATATTCATGGTGATCCAACTTATTGTATCATTTTTTTGTGTTACTGTTTTTCATTTTTGACTAAATTTAGTTTTGATTTGAAATTGTTTGGTGAATTGTAACATCTCAAAAGTGATACTGTTTTGAGAATTATTACAAAAGTGCCAATTTGGTGTAGTGTGTGGAGAACTGTATTAAATGTGAGTCTCCTTCACAATACAAATTTGACAATCAAATAACAGACCGATGTGATTATAAATTCTAAGGAGACATCTCTTTTGGGTACGTGATAGTTTAATGTAGATGGATTCTAACATGTGAACTTGAACATAGGTTGGCTTGAGAGGGGCGCCAGTACTCGCAAAGTATCTGAATGACTTACATAAACTACACAACCATACCTCCATTGCCATCATGGTTGCAACCAGCATAAAACCCTTGCACTCAGCCAATTCGAGATAAAATCCTAGCAGCCCATCTTGTTGGGTTAACGATAAATGTATTATATTCGTTAAAAATAAGTGCAGACAAACAGTCCATATTCTGCAGGCTTTTCTATAGTTTGATAGTACAGCAAAAGTGAGCATATTTGTTTTCTTTGATAGCGTGCATATAAACGATTTGAAAGGCATCCTGTTGGTCGATAAGTTTGGTTTTCTTTATTTATTTTAGAAAAATAAATTCATCTGTGAAGCTAAAATCAAATATAGCAGAAAAGAGACTGGCTTTAGTTCACAGAGAATATCTGGTAAAATTATATGTAAAATCAGAAATACTGAACTTTATAGATTAATTAGATCGATTATTTTACGATTATAAAAGGTTTTATTTCGATTTATATCATTTTAAACATCACATTCATGTTTCAACTTTCGTCCAATGCCAATGCTAGACCAGCTAGCCTAGTTGGCAAGTACTTGTGGAAGATCCTATTGTTGGTAAGATTTTTGGCACTAGTCACTGGTCTCATAGAAAACAAGCTCACCCCTATAACTTTTGCCCGCTATCTCAGTTAGTAAGGCTTACAGTGGATGGTATCTAATTATCCATCTCAATAAAAACAGGCTCATCTCAATTATTTTGCTTACAAAAAAATTATAATAACTCGACACCATCCAGGGTTGCTTTCCAATCTTAACCTCATGATCTAGACCACATTTTTCAACCTTTACAATTCACAAAGCCCACATTGACACATCTCTCATAAGGTGCACCCATACTTGACCACCAATATTTACACATCACGAAGCCAATAATGACTCACCCCTCACAAGTCCACTGATGCTCAACCTTTCACAAAACTCACCACACCTAAAAAAAGACCTATTTTCTTTTTAATCACCATCACTTCTCCTTAATTCTTTTAGCTTCCATCACCAACCCTCCCTTGTCTATTTTCCTTGAATGGAGTTTCCACCATCCATTCCATTTGTTGGTCCACTTCACCTCCATACCTATACAATACCTTAGAAACCCCCAAATGAAGCTTTCACCATCTACTTTCCCTAACCCTTCACTCCATCTCCATGTCATTCCCTTACAAAAGCTTTCAATCGAGCCTACACCACCATCCCCTTTTACACCATCATCATACTCTTGATACCCCCTCACATCACCCTGCACCAAACCATTCATCGGACCACACTTTTTTGAGGAGAGAATGCTCATATTTTCTTTGTAAAAATAAAAACCTCTGACTTTACATGCAAAGATTAAGTTTGAACGAGTTTAGAGAACTAAAAGAAAAGGAGAAAAAAGAAAGACGAAAAGGCTCCTTAATTTCCATTTATCTTTGGTTTTTCGCATGATAGGATCGCAGGAAATTCAGGCATAATTTTGATTCATTATGGAATCTCTAGACCAATATACTTTTTCCTCACTTTGCATTCTGTTCCACACGTAGAACCAGGTGGTGAATCAAAAGAAAGTCAAACTGAGGACAGTGATCAATTTTGATTTTTTGGGGCGAATTTCAGTAGCCTACACCTAGTCTACCGTGCAATGAACAAGAAAAGAGTTAACGAAATTACAATGAAATAAATTCATCCACTGACCATAATAATCATCCCTCCAAATTGGGTTCAAGCGACATGAGTCCTCTCACAACACCTTCGCCATAAACCTCATCCTCATCATAGAGTGAAAAAAGAAATCCAGCTGCATTTTGTTTGATGGTTGGATCCTTTTCTTGCAATAACGACACATGACAACACACCTCATATTTCTCCTTTAGACGCTTTACAATCCTGCAAACACATGAAGGCGCAAACAAACTCAATTACATGCACTTGGAAATGACAAGACACACTTAAACAAGAAGCCTTGACATGTATCTATCACGTTGTCATCACCTCAGGATATCTATACTTTAGCTGTTTTATAATCTTACAAGATTGCAAGGGTGCAAACAAAACTCAGTTGGAAATAGAACGACCAAGAATTGATTTCCTTGGTGATAGATAGAAAATAATACTGATTAAAACTGCGGTGATAAACATTGCGGTAAAGACATGTTTGAACACAATGAAGTAAGCAAGCAAGTAAATCAAACTGATAATACCTTTCAGCTCCTTTAAATTTTCTATTGCATTCGCAACGTCCCAGTCAGCAGCCTTCAATGCAGTCACAGCCTTTGCCCTTGAAACTCCGGCACGTCTCATCACAATTTCTAAGTCCTTGTGCACAAATCCTGTGTCATCATCATCTTCACTGTCACTTGCTACCATGTCACTAGCTATGATGCTAACATGGTGAACGTGGGCAATCTTGGACCAGTCTTCTCCAGTGTCCCTCTTGTATCTTCTCTTCAATTCAGCACCACATCCCCAAATTGTCAGTTCTCTTAGGGCAGTGAGGTGTTTCATCCCTTCTGGCAGCACTTCCCTATTCTTGCAACCTACAATGCTCAATTCCTGGAGATTTGTTAGAGTGCCGATCCATTCAGGCAAGTCCATCACTTTTTCTTCTGAACATCTTCTAATAGATAATTGTTTAAGCATCACAGCTTGTTTGATCCCCTCTGGAAAACGAGCTAACTTGGGTATGGATTCCAAGTCTAGGGTTTCAAGAGCAACCAAATTTTGAAAATCATCCTTCATGTTGAATTCCAGCCGTTAGGATACCAATCATATTTAGTATTTAATTGAGATTAGAACGTCTTAGTTAGAACAATATTTTATTTTTGAATTAGGAGTTATTGTTTGATTAGAATTAGGTTTGAATTCAATTAGAAAGTATTATTTTGCTTTCAGTTATAAATACATATGATGTAATAAAATTTAGGTAAGTAATACAAGTTTTATTTAATTTATTTGATGACTAATCCCTGATCAAAGGATCTAGGTGATTTACCAGCTCTGGGCAATTCCTTATTTCTAGACTAACAAGACAACTCATGTCCAGCCTAGGCAATTGCTTCAAGCAATCACATTCCCCAATAAAAAGTGATCTGAGGGAGGATAGCTTAATCAATCCCTCTGAGATAGCTTTAACTTTGGAGCAAGATTTGATCACCAAATTCTGAAGAGCAGTAAGGTTTAGTAGCATATCTTGTGGGAAGCGTTTTAACTCGTAAATTCGCTCAATTTCTAGGTTAGAAAGTCGAGGGAGGTTTTTCAGCTGTCCCAGTACACTTTGATTACAAAACTCCAACCTTACAGATTAGAAATTCGCTCAATTGCTAGGTTAGAAAGTCGAGGGAGGATGCCAATGGGATACTTGTCATTTAAATTTTCGAAGAATAGATCCGATATTGCTTTCACAACGTCCCAGTCAGCTTCCTTCAATGCAGTCACAGCCATTGCCATTGAACCTCTGGCATGTGTCATCAACATTTCTAAGTCCTTGTGCACAAATCCTGTGCCATCATCATCTTCACTGTCACTAGCTATGATGCTAACATGCTGAACGTGGGCAATCTTGGACCAGTCTTCTCCAGTGTCCCTCTTGCATCTTCTCTTCAATTCAGCACCACATCCCCAAATTGTCAGTTCTCTTAGGGCAGTGAGGTGTTGCATCCCTTCTGGCAGCACTTTCCCATTCTTGCAACCTACAATACTCAATTCCTGGAGTTTTGTTAGAGTGCCGATCCATTCAGGCAACTTGGGTATGGAATGCAAGTTTAGGGTTTCAAGAGCAACCAAATTTTGAAAATCATCCTTCATGTTGAAATCCAGCTCTGGGCAATTATTTATATCTAGACGAATGAGACAACTCATGTCCAGCTTAGGCAATTGCTTCAAGCAATAACATTCCCCAATATAAAGTGATCTGAGGAAGGAGCGCTTAATCAATCCCTTTGAGAAAGCTTTAACTTTGGAGCAAGATTTGATCACCAAATTCTGAAGAGCAGTAAGGTTTAGTAGCATATCTTGTTGGAAGCATTTTAACTCGTAAATTCGCACAATTTCTAGGTTAGAAAGTCGAGGGAGGTCTTTCAACTGTCCCAGTACACTTTGATTACACTCCTTCAATATTACAGACTCAACAGAGGATGGCAATGGGATACTTGACAGTTTAGGGCAACCTTCAAGTCTCAATTTTTTAAGGCAGGGGAATAGTAGCTTTGCGGCTTCTGCCTGTGCTGCTTCTTCTACTGCTTTTTGTTGATGGTCACCTTCACCTCCACCTGTTAGAGACAATGATGACGAAGGAAATGATGACCATCCCTCCAACTCAGGCATTCCATCCAAGTGAAGTTCCTCAAGCGACATGAATCCACCTGCTGCAAGTGCATCACCTCCTTCATCAATGAATTTCAACCACCTACAATGTGATAGGTCCATCTTAACTAATTTGGGAAGCAACAAACTCGGGAAGCTCACCCCATTGTAGTTTCTGACAACAAACCGTCTTAAATTGGGGGGAGGTCGGAGGCCTTTCATTACTTCTGTTGCTGCTGTTGCAATGTCACGACTGATCTCTTCATCTTTAAACCAAGATTTTCCTTTTGCAATGTCACGACCGATCTCTTCATCTTCATCTTTTGCAATATTATTCCACACCAACTCTAGGGAGCAAAGATTTTCCTTTTGCAACAAATTGGCTTCTTTAGCTTCCATTGGATTTCTCACATTCTTAAGCCCACTTATTTTTAAAACTCCTTCAATTTTGTTCAACTCTCCCAACTCATTAATACCACCTCCACTCTCCCACCCCACAACAAAACTACTTAAGGTTTGAAGACAAGTTAGTTTTCCCATCCCAATTGGCATTTTGGTTAAGCTGACGCAGTCGGTATTATCCAAGTGTCTAAGCCTACTCATTTCACCCATGTCTTTTGGTAACGTCACAAGTTCGTAACACTCTCTAAGTTTCAATGTCTCCAGATTTATTAGCTTACAAATAGATTCAGGCAAGGATGTGAAAGATTTGGCAGAAAGGTTGAGATACCTGAGGTGCTTCATGTCACCTATATTGTCTGGCAGCACTGTAGATGTAGTCCATGTCATACTCAAGTCCAATGCTCGTAAGCAGATAAGACGTGAGAAGATTAATTGACTCTCAGAATCAGATAGCATGAAGTTCACTTTAAATAAAAGGGAACGCAAAGATAGAGGACATTTTGCTAGGAACTCTCTGTGAAATTGTGACAAGTGACGAGTTCTTCTAGTAATATTCTTTGTGTTTCTACCAACCACAATACAACATTCATTTCCCCCGACATCACAAGCTAGATCATGCACAAGGTCATGCATCTTACATGTTCTTATATCTCCATCTTCACCTTTTGTTATGTTTTGAAAGAAAGATCTCCATAGCAATGCCTCGAAAATCTCATTCCCAACATCTTCCAACATTTCCATACTTCCTCTGGATTTCACAAAACCATTTGCTATCCACAAGGAAATCAATTCTTCTCTATCAATTTCATGATCTTTTTGGTATATTGCGCAATAAGCAAAACACTGCCTCAGTTGTGGTGACATATGATTATAACTCAATCGTAACGCAGGTAAAATGTCATTTTCTGCCAATTGCCAAATTTCACTGTCATTCACATGTAACCACTGCCGTGGCTTTCTCTTGAAGCGCAGTGATGCCCCTAGAGCCTTTGCAGCCAAGGGTACTCCTTTGCACTTCTTTACAATTTTCTTGCCGATTCTCGTCAAGTCTGGCCTCTCTCTCTCCTCCGATCCAAATGCACGTTCTTTGAATAAAGACCAACAATCATCTTCGGGCAAAGGTTTTAGATGGTGATGTGGAAGTGTGCCAGTGATGACTGCGACATTTTCTAGGCGAGTAGTCACAATAACACAACTACCTTCAGCTCCACATGCCAATGTTCCCTTAAGTTTGTTCCATTTATCCTGATCATCTTCCCAAACATCGTCTAAAACAAGCAAATATCTCTTTCCACGCAACTTGTCTTGAAGGCCATGCTGTAGATGATCCATATCTTTAAAAGCAAAAGGAGTTTCTGAGAGAGAAGCTATGATTGCTTCCATAATACGTTTGACATCAAAATCATCAGATACACAAACCCAAGATCTAACACCAAAGTGGTTTTCTACCCGCTCATCATTGTACACCAACTGTGCTAGAGTTGTCTTCCCGAGTCCACCAATACCGAGTATGGGACAGATAGAGATGCCTTTAGGACTATTCGCCTTGTTAGGCAATGGCATCTGAGCTCTTGGATGGCTTGGCCGGCAACGATATTGATCCAATAATAGGCTCACCAATTTTGTTTGTCTCCCTCTCTCCCAAAAACTTGTTCAGTTAAAATGGAACCAGTTTCTCGACCTGGACAGATTTGTTGATGAGGTACGAGATAACTAGTTTCTGGAACTCCCTTTCGCAGATCAAACTCACGACTTTCCTTGGCAATATTATCAATGCTCTTCATGAGCCCTTTGAGAGAATCAGTGATAAGGCTCCTGTTGTTGCTAATTTCTGGGAATTCTTGCGGCAGACCTTCATATTCCCACTTCTCAAAACATCATCAGCCGCATAAGAAACATCCTTTAGTTCCTGTAGCCAATCTCGAATCACCAAATCAGTGATTTGCTTCTTCTCAGCATCAACAAGGACATATTTGATTTTTGCCAAAGTTTGTGAAAGCTTCTTCATTTGTTTCTGGACACGCCATGCTACACCAAAGTCCTTCTCGATTAAGTTGGCGAGCTTGTCAGACACAAGTTCAACAAGTGGAGAAACTACCACTTGATTTGCCATCTCGATCTGCATAAAGAAAAACACTATTCACTCAGGTAGTTGAGCATCAAGGATCAGATTATGTTGACACAATTAAGCATCACTCCAACATAGAAAAAACAAAGAAAATGCAACAAGGGAAAGCTTGTTGTAGTCTCCAATAAGAACACCAATACTTTCTATGAATATATCTTAGGAAGAATAAGATTCAATGTTTAAGGCCAAATGTTTAGTCCATGCTGTTCTCCATTGAGCGTTATAGCGAATCAACAAGCTATGCAAGAAAAGAAAATGTATGAGATTTTTAAATTTACCTGAATAATAGTGTGCGACGATCTGCAGGGATCAAAGGGGGAAGTCAAGCTGATCAGTTGAGCTTAGCTTTGCACAAGAACTAGAGGAACAACAAGAGGTAAATGGCCAAAATTGTTATACTTAGGAATGGATGCTCTTAATGGATTTGTAGCTTTTAAGAAAAGAAAAAAAAAATAGCAGACAAGAACAATGACTTGAAGTCAATAAAGCTTGTATTGTTTGTTCTCCAATGCTTTGGTATCGAAATCTTATCTTCAATGGTTGGTCTTCCTTCATTGGGACCAAACAGTCTATGATTCTTTTCCCACCTGCTAAGAATTGAAGATTATGCTGGCGTGTACAAGATAGATTGCAGTAAATTTTGTTTTTTGAATCTATGATTCAGTAGTAATTTTTTTTCTTTTTGTATCCTTTCATTTGATCATGTTACCTCCAAGATAATGGCATTATATGGATTCCTTAATTAAGTAATCATCTACTAAAAAGATTGAAATACACTTAAAAGTATACGAAGCAAGGAACAAAGTGTGGATGCAGACACCATGACTTGGAGGAATTATTAAAGCTTCCATTATTTTTCTAGTTAGAATTTGGTGCATCGGCTTTGAATTTGGTGCACCGGCTTTGAATGGTGCATCGGCTTTCCAAAAAAAATAAAACACAAATCACATTGTCCCCTAATCTTGTTAGAATTTGGTGCATCGGCTTTGAATGGTTGACATTAGGTGACTTATCAACGCTTATTAATCAATAAGCTTTGTTTGTCTTTATATATATATATATATAAGTTTAGCCAATAGCAGATCAAATGGAACTATTAGCAACTCATAAATCATTGAAAGGAGTTTGACCTTTTAAATACTGTTGGACATCTTTGTCACTTGTGAAAACTTATTCTTCTACCATTACAAAATCAACATTTCAAACTTTTTTTTTTTTTAATCTTAAATTGTTATTGGCTTGTTCTTAGGGGGTATATCATAAATGTACTAATCTCAGGGTGTGTTTGGTTGCATGAAATCCTATGTCATGGGAATCCATGAGGGGACCACTATATTTTAGGCTAAATTGATATATCACTTCACATCCACGTGATCAATGGTGGGAATGAAAGTCCCATGAACATGAGAATCACATGCCTTGGGGGCCAAGGAGTGAGATTCTCATATTCATGGGACTTCCATTCCCACCATTGATCACAAAATCAAATGGTGGTCAAATGGTAAATGTGGAGTGATATATCAATTTAGCCTAAAATATAGTGGTCCCCTCATGGATTTCCATGGCATAGGATTCCATGCAACCAAACACACCCTCAGTTTTCTATAACTACATTTCACTCTCGTAAGAAACATCACCCATGGAAGTAATCAGCTCCAATATTTAATTTTCAAAAATTCTAAATGGCCTGGGAAATCCAGCGAGGTTGACTGCCTGGGAGGGGCGAAGTTACACTTTTGCCCCCTCCCTCTTTAACAACTTTTAGAAAATGTGTTAAAAAGGAGGGGGCAAAAGTGTAACTTCGCCCCTCCCAGGCAGTCAACCTCGCTGGTTTCCCAGGCCAGCTAGAATTACTCTTTAATTTTAGTAATCAACGTTCTTGACCTGACCCTCTATTCAATTCATGGAAGTAATATCTTCTGATCACCCAAAATTTAGTGACTTTACTATTTCATCTCATAGAGAAAATGGAGTAAGATTTAAAAAGTTTCAACCGTGCAAGAATTTATATTTGATGGTATCTCTTCTGTTTTATGCTGAAATGACATATTCTGACCACTCCCATCCGTTTGAGCTAATAGAGATAATAGCACTTGATGGTACATCAAATAAGACTGCCATCCGTCGATCATATATGTGGCAAAGTTCGCCCAAATGTTTCAAGACTAGGTCAACACACAAAACCCAAAAAAGTTGGGCTTTATGGCCGTTTTTCCACAATTCGTAATCAGATTTTACCAATGGATCCATTCTATCACTAAAAACTTGTGGAATTTCCAATTAGGTCACGCCTCTTCCATTCGTTTGCAAATGCTAGCAAAGCAATTTCCTTTTATTACTATACTTGCACTATATGTCCGCAGGCTAAGCAAACTCTCTTTAAGTTTTTCCCAATAATACATTCAACAAAAACTAGTAGACCATTCCAATTGATTCACTGTGATATTTGGGGTCCATTTTCTTTTTCCATCAAATTCAAATGCTAGATTTTTTTTAAGCCAAGTATTGTCGATGACTACACTCAGTGACATATGGATATATTTAATGAATGTTAAATCCAAAACTGTAAAAAAAATCTTACAGTCCTTTGCTTTGGTGCAAAATCAGTTTCACTCAAAATCCATTCACTCATTTATAGCACGGTGACCTAGATAAAAAAAATTCAATGATGTTCGAATCATTTGATCCGAGTCTGACAAAGGACCAGAATTATTATCGAGTGTCGTGCAACCATTTTCACATCCCATGTAGTCATCCATCAACGTAGTTGTGTTGCTACACCACAACAAAATGGTGTAGTGGAGAGAAAACATCGTCACCTACTTAACTTTGCAAACTCGCTTTACATTTTCAAGCTCGTCTTCCATTATCTTTTTGGGGTGAATGCATTCTAACTTCAGCCTATTTCATCGACAAACTACCAACCCCTTTGTTAGGTTTAATATATGGACATGATATCTTTTTCAACACACCACCCAGATATAATCATCTTCATGTTTTTTGTTACTTGTGTTTTACCTGTAATGCTTACATCAAAAGTAAATTTAATCAAAGAGGGAAACTGGATATTTTTCATTGGGTATCCTAGGCTCATAAAGTGTATCGCATTTTTTTTTATGTTGCCTCCAAAAAAAAATTACACTTCCCGTGATGTGATTTTCCATGAGAATGTTTTTCCTCGTCAATATTCCAACCTCACAATTGAACTCGCAAGTTCATCTGTTGCCTCTCATTGATGATGTTTAATTACTCTCCACATCCACATGCAGTTTCAGATTTAACTAATGTTATATAGATTCAACTTCATCATACCAATCTGTCCCACGGTTACGAATCCAACAAAAAACTAGTCCAGCGACTACAAGGACACCAGCATCGTCACCAAATCACACTACCCTCAGCAAGTTGATGAGTCCACACAGCTACCAACCTATTTAAACAAGAAACCTCCTATTGTTTCTACCTCTCATCTAGATCATCTAGAACAAGAAACCTACCATCATACCTAAATATTTTCATTGTCCCATTCTCCCTCATTTGGCCAATATAATTCAATCTGACTTTTAAGGTAACTAATGTTTTTTTTTTTTTGAAATTGAGCTGGGGTTTTTAGGATCCCTGAACCTTATATTGATAAAAAAATATGATGATAAAGTTTACAATCGCTCATACGTTCACTCGTTACATCATCTACAGAACAAAAAACCTGCTTCAAAGCTTCAACAAAGAACCTAATTAGTTCTAGATTCACCGTCTCTAGGTTGGGGAGTAACCTTGCAAAGTTTTCTGCTACTAAAGTGGTTGCATGATAGACCTGCCATAACTTTTCTTCTTCATAATTATCAATCAATCCTTTAATCACTCCCATGACCTGATTTATACCTTGTGGGCCCCATGATATATGAGAAGTCGTCGTAAAGAATCGAAACACAATGAATCATGATATAGAAACCATTGAATGTTAACACTAATCTAGCATCCATACAAGATACTAATAAACATTTGCATTCTACCTGTATTATCATCATCGGTTACCTGAATTTAGGATTGTCTTCTTGCTTCGAGAAGACCTTCGAGGAACATATTCTGTGGGAGGCTGTATTGTGGTAACCTCATGTGCTTCGTAAATAGTATTTTGCCCCTCTTTTGCTGTTTTCGCTTCAAGTAAGGCTTTAATTTTGGTGATCAATGCATCCTTGCCTATTCTTGCAATTGTTGTATTCAAAGCATTGATGGCTTGGGGTGTTAGCCAATCCATGGGCGCTTTTGGAGAGTTCGTGCGATCTTCCCCCTGTCTTCCATCAGTCATTTCTCGTCCTACTTCAGGAAATGTAGATTTTGAGATTGCATCAACCTCTTCACGGCATCTTTTTTGATTTGGAGCAACTTCTATTTCACGTTGAATTTGCACAGGAGCATCAACTTCTTGTTGGCTTACTTCGTGTTCCTCAACTTGAAGTGTAGGGATAACTTCTTTGTTTGATTGGTTCGCAGTATCCATCTCATCATCATACTGATTTATAATATCTACCTGATCATTCACGTTGCTTGTGCTCTCACTTGCATTGGTGTTGGTCTACCTTCTAACATCTACGCGCTGCATTGCCTTATTGGGCCTGAATGCATGTTTTCCTGAAACAATGGTCCAACCATTTTTTTCTTCCTCATTCTGATTCTCATCTACTTTCTTCCCTATTTCTCTCCAAACTTTTGGAGTTGTTTGTCTAATTGGGCTTACTCTTTGGACAACTCATTTTGTTGTGCCCAAACCCTGCACACGAGATGCATTTGGCTGGAACCCAAGCATACTCCACTTCCACTAATCTCTTCTTCTCATTATTGATAACTATTGGTATTGCTTTGGGGAGTTGGCTGCTAACATTGATTTCCACACAGACTTTTGCATATGACAATCGTGTTCTCTCCTCTATTGCTTTGTCAAGCATGATTGAGACTCCTATTGCACTTGTAATTTTTTGGATGCCTTCTGGGTTCCAAAGGAACAATGGTATCTTCTTCAATGTAACCCATATGGGAATGGTAGTAAGTGCTTCTTCCTCGTCCATAAATGGGTTCCAAGCTCGAAGAATGAAGAATCTACTGGCAATGTGTAAATGTCCCATTTCCAGAACTTTGTCCCTGTCAGTTTCCTCTCTAAACTTGAACACAAAGTTCTTATCTCCATGAATATTCATCTCAAATTTATGAATTCCCCAAACTCGACTGAGGTATTCTTTGACATACCTATACGCCAATCTCCTCCCTACGAACCTACCAATAATCAGTCATTCACACTCTTCAATTCTGGTTGTGAAATCAGAGGTGCTAACATGCACTATTTTTTGGCCATTCGCAATCCCAGGGGGTACGTATTGAAGCTTGGTTGTGCCCGTAGACTTGTGCTGCTTCAGCTTTGATGCCCAATCCATCTTGGGTAATGTCGGAGCAGTAGCAACGGCTTGCGTAGCACTCACCGCAAATCTACTCATCACACCATCGATCTCATCTTGATGTGTATTTGGGTTGGTTTCAAGTCCCCTCTTGTTGGTTTGTGCTTCACCATGAGGAGGTGAAGGACCATCCGGCGTGGTTGTAGACGCCATCCTTGATTAATCATCCACGAAGTTCATTAAACTCAAGGGGGTAGGTCTGACAAAGAGGAAGAAGATTTGAAGTCTATGGGAACATATCTGAAGAAGCTGTAGTCTCAGACACAGATTTGGAGCCGAGACAGAGCAGATCTGAAGGGGAACAGATCTGAAGGAGATTCAGCCTGAAGGAGAGAACATATCTGAAGGAGATGCAGATCTGGAGCCGAAGAGAGCAGATCTAACTCGCAGCCCTCTCACAGAGCCTCTCGCCCTCGCCCTCGCCCTCGCCCTCACAGGGTATGTTTGGAGGAGATGGACATTGCTCTTCTAACTAAGAGTGATGATACGGTGCACTGGTACCTTGCTTGGTGTTGTGTCTGGTGGTACCCGGCACCGTAGATGTACCTTGAGATAGGAGTTAATGTTGAGTTAACTCCTATCTCGAGGTACATCTACGTGACCTGGTACCACCAGGTATAACATCAGGCAAGGTACCAGTGCACCTTAGAATTTTCCTATAACTAATGTTTCTACTCCATATCCTATGATTTTGTATGTTTCCAACACTAGTTTTTCTCAGTCCCATAAGCCTTCCTATCTATAGTGTCATCTAATGTCGAGCCCAAATCATTCCCTCAAGTTGTCAAAATTTCAGAATGGAGAGATGCAATGACTTCTGAAATTGAAGCATTAGAACATAATCATAATACGTGGACCCTGGTTCCATTACCCTCAAATCACAAACCTATAGGCTATAAGTGGGTTTTCAATATCAAGCATCACTCATATGGTTGTATTGAGTGCTACGAGGCGTTTGGTTGCTAAAGGGTACAGTCAAATTTTTCTCAACTTATTTATATTTTCAGGTTTGGGATTCTAAATTAGCCCTGCTCAATTTCAAAAAAAAAAAACGTATAGTCAGATTGAAGAACAAGATTATCATGATACTTTTGCACTTGTTGCTAGCTAGTTAATCTTCGTTTGCTTCTTTCTATTGCTGCTTTATCCATTGGTCCATTCATAATGCAATTCTACAAGGGGATTTTTAGATGAAACCGTAAACATGACTTTACCTTCAGGATTTGCCAAACAAGGAGCAAAAAGTATGTAAACTCAACAAGTCCTTGTATGGACTCAAACAAGCTTATCGGCAATTGTTCGAGCTATTTCCTATTACTCTCACCAAAATAGGGTTCACTCAGTTTAAATCTGATTATTCATTATTTACTAAGATTCATGGTCCTAATTCCACATCTGTCCTTGTTTATTTCGATGAAATTCTTATCACAAGGAACAATCTCTCATTATTCTGAAATTTAAGCAATTTTTAGAACAAATGTTCTACGTTAAAGACTTGGGACGACTCAAATATTGTCTTGGAATCAAAGCAGAACGTTCTAAGAAAGGCCTTCCTTAATGTAAATACACCATGGATATCTTATGATTTAGGCATCACAGGTAGAAGTATATCAGAGTTTCCTATGGAGCAAAGTATCAATCTCACTACCGATATAAGCACCTTAATACTAGATCCTACTATTTATCATCGTCTTGTTGGCCGCCTTCTATACCTTACTATCACAAGCCCAAGCCTACCTACATCCTTCACTATCTTAGTGAGTTCACCCAGTCCCCTCACACTACGCATGTGGATGCCGCTACTCGCATAGTTTGGTATCTCAAAGGTTCTATCAACAGAGGCATACTGTTATCAGCTTCTAGTTCCCTTCAAATCACCGGTTTTTGTGACTCTGATTATGCTAGTTGTCCTTTCACTCGTCAGCCTATCTAGTGGTTATTGCACCTTTATTGATTTCAGTCCTATCTCTTGGAAGACAAAGAAGAAAGCACAGTATCTCGTTCTTCAGCGGAGATCGTGGCAAGTCTTTCATATGAACTTCAATGGTTGGAGTACTTACTTGGTGATTATGGTATTCCACACCCTTTTCCTATGAGCATGTTTTGTCATAATCAAGCAACTATATATTCACATATCTCAAAATACAGTTTTCGTGAACGGACAAAACATATTGAGTCCTACCATCTGTAGAAAGAAATAATTCAATTTGTGTGTGTTTTATTCATCCCACAATAGGGTTTTTTTGTCTTACAAGAAACAATCTTACAAAAAATATTCTAGGTTCCCTAAATATGAAATTAGAATATCCTAAATATATATATATATATATATATGTTTCTATAATCTATAATTAGAATATACAGCTTTCTATACTCCCCCTCAAGTTGGTGCATAGATGTCTATCATGCCCAACTTGTCAACTGAGCTGTCAAACACTTTCTGAGATATCCCTTTAGTAAGAACATCAACTAATTGCTCCTCTGAGGTTACAAATGGAAAGCGAATAACTTTCCTGTCAAGATTCTCTTTAATAAAATGGCGTTCAACCTCCACGTGCTTTGTTCGATCATGCTGGACTGGATTATGTGCAATCTGAATGGCAGCGGTATTATCACAATGTAACTCCATAGGCATTTGTAGCTTGAAACCCATTTCTTTCAGGACATTACAGATCCACAACATTTCATAAACTCCATGTGCCATACCTCAAAATTCAGCTTCTGCACTTGATCTAGCAACAACTTTCAACATTTCACAGCATAAGCAATATCAGGTCTAGTATGAGAAAGATAAATTAACCTTCCTACAAGACATTGATACCTCCCTTTATCAGTAGGGACTTGATCAGGAAGAATAGCAAGTCCATATATGATTCATCTCAATGGGTGTCTCTATTGGTTTGCAGTCCAACATCCCTGTTCAGCGAGCAAATCAAGAACATACTTCCTTTGTGAAAGTGAAATCTCTTTCTTCGACCTTGCAACTTCAATACCCAGAAAATACTACAGTTGCTCGAGATCCTTCATTTCAAATTCCTTCGACAGATACTTTTGTAAATCAATTATTTCTTTTGGGTCATCTCCTGTAACGATCATGTCATCAACATACACAATTAGAGTTGTAATCTTACCATTCTTGTGTTTGATAAACAAGGTATGGTCAGAGTTGTTTTGTTTGTACCCAAAAGCTCTCATGGACTTCGAAAATCTTCCAAACCAAGCTCTTGGAGACTGTTTCAGGCCACAAATACTTCTTCAATTTACACACCTTGCCAGCGTCTCTTGGGTTATTCTTCACGCCTGGAGGCATCCATGTACACTTTTTCCTCCAAATTTCCATTGAGAAATGCATTCTTCACATCAAGTTGGTGCAAGGGCCAATATTTATTTGCTGCAAGTGAAATTAAAATTTGGATAGTATTAATCTTCCATTAATGTGAATGTCTCCTCATAATCAATTCCATGGCGCTGTGTATATCCCTTGGCAACTAATCTTGCTTTGTATCTATCAATAGTTCCATCTGCATTAAGCTTCACATTAAACACCCAACGACATCCTACAGTCTTCTTTCCAACAGGCTTGTCTACTACCTCCCAAGTGACATTCTTCTGAAGAGCTTCCAATTCTTCATTCATTGTTGTTGTCCATTTTGGATCCTTCAATGCGTCCTGCACATTACTAGGAATAGATACAGTAGATAATTGATTAATAACAAGTGCACGTGACTCAGAAATCCTATGGTTAGACATAAAGTTAGCTATAGGGTATTTAGCTTGGGCTTTGATGTCTGGTTCATATTTCTTTTTAGAAACTCCCTTAGTAACCTTTTGTGATTTCCTAGGTTCAACACTTTCTAACACAGAAGACTCATTAGAGGGTAAAGATACCTGAGGTGGATCATTATGGGCGAGATCTTCAGTTGCTAATGTAGAAGGGGAAATGTCGTGTGTGTGAATTTCAGATACATTTTGATCATTCTCTTTTGTCTCATGAGGGATTGATCGCTAGGAACTAAGTGGTCAATTGTCTGCCCATTGGAAGTGTCTATCTCTCGAGACAAGTCATTTGCTGCTGCTGCGGGAACAGTTTCTGCTGTTATAGGAACTTCAAATTGTTCCTCCAAGTGTTCCAATTCTTCAAAGACATCAATAGAATGAGGATTCCCTTCACTATCGCTCCCCCCCTGAGTAATATGGCTCAGATTCAAGGAATGAGACATCAGGAGATATATGCATTCTCTCAGTGAGCGGGTCATAACACATGTTCCCCTTTTGGAACTCTGCATAACCCACACAAATACATTTATTCGCACGGGGATCAAGCTTGCTCCGGTGTGGTTTTGGTATGTGGACATAGGCTATGCACCCAAACACTCGGGGCTCCAAATTAGGCATAGATGGGATGGACAAAAGTGTATGAAGCTTCTGATGATGATTCTTGAACTCAATTACTCGTGGGAGAGTATGGTTGATAACATATACTGCAGATTTCACTGCTTCACCACAATAGGATCGAGGTACATTCATGCCAAACAGGGAATCATGAACAACTTCCAACAACTGCCTGTTCTTTCGTTCTGCTAAACCATTCTGTTGAGGATTATTAGTATTGGAGGTTTGATGACGAATTCCATTTGACCGGCAAAATTCAGATATAAGGTCATTGACAAACTCTCCACCATTGTTAGATTGAAACACTCTAATGGATTGTTGGTACTGTGTCGCCACCATTTTGTAAAAATCAGTAAACCTTCCAAATACCTCACTCTTTTTTTTTCAGTAATGACACCCAGGTCATCCAAGTGCAATCATCAATAAAAGATACATAATATCGAGCTCCAGACAAAGAAGGAATTTTTGTAGGACCCCAAACATCATAGTGAATTTTCATAAAGGGAATAGAACATCTATGAATACTTGGCGAATATGGAATATGGTGGCTCTTGGCCAGTTCACAAATGTCATAATGAAATTCTGAATCACTAACAACCGAAAACAAATGAGGCTGTAACTTCTTAAGATAACGAAAAGACAGTGGCCTAAAACACGATGCCATAACCATACTACCTCCTTCGCTTTATCGACTCCAATGACCTGATTAGCTTGCCCCAAAAGATTCTTGCGTTTCTCTCTCGTCTCTGTCAGATCCATGTAGTACAGGTTCCCCCTTCTAACACCATAAGCAAGAATCTGCCAAGTCAGAATGTCCTGAAACACACAGAAAGATGGATAGAACGTCACAATACATGCAAGTGTTCGAATAATTTGACAGACAGACAAGAGGTTATAAGCTAGTGATGGAACAATTAAGACGGATTCAAGAGTTAGAGTATCAGATAACACAATGGAACCTTCTCCGCTAACCAGAGTTGGATTACCATCCGCAGTAGAGACAACATTTTGAGAGGAAGCTCTAAGATGTAACACAATAAGGTTAGGGTCATTTGTCATATGATCAGATGCACCTGAATCAATTATCCATGTACTATTCGAAATAACTTTATCATTCATACCTGATTATGCTATATTAGCAAAAGCATTATCTAGATGTTCATTCCCAACAGTAGCAATGGCAGCCTTGCTTATATTCTTTCGTGACTTCTTGGTGAAGTCCCACCAATTAGGGTAACCAATCACTTCATAACATTTCTCCTTGCTATGGCCTAATTCTCCACAAATATTACACTTCTTATTTGCATATGGATTTGATTTACCTGTAGGAGGACCAGAGAAGCCTGGAGGAGTAACTGCCCTGCTCTAAACAACCAAAACAGAGGATTGCATGGTGTGATCGACTATTGGCTGGGTTGTGAATAGCATAAGAAACCTTTTTTTTTTGCTTGTACAAACACTGCAATAGAATTCTTCACGAATAAAGTGACATGGCTAAAGTTGGGAGGGGGTTCACGCAACAATTCGATTTCTGGTGGTTTTCGAAAAAGCGATTCAATTTCTGGTGGTTTTCGAAATCTAGATTTGCAGATCGATTAACTGGGTTTCAGATTTGCAGATTGATGGATTGATTGATTTCAGTGGTTGCTAGGAGAAAGGATCTTCAAAACGGAGAAAGGATCTTCGACCGTCAATGAACTCAGACCGTTTACCTCCTCCGCTTGATCGAATGGTGGTCGACTCGACTGCACCGCCGCCTCTGCTACTACTGTGCGATGAAGAAGAGATGATGAAGCAAGGAGAGAGAGGGATGTTGTGAAGGGGGCTCGATTCAGAGTTTTTAGGGCTTATTTAGGGTTGTTTCAATTGTGATTCAGGGTTTAATTCAGTTGTGATTCAGGGTTTAATTCAGGGTCGTTTCAGGGATTGATTCAAGGTTGTTTCAAGGTTTGATTCAGGGTTAAGGGTCTAATTTGAGGTTTTGCAAGGGCTGTAACAGGGCAATTGCAGGGAGCATGAAGTAGCAGCTGTTGTTTGTTGCGTTTCGATGTTGTGAAAGGAGGACGACGGCTGTGAGTGGCGATTTGGTCTCGATGGAGGGTATGCGTGGTGTGGCGACGTGATTGCGATGATGGATGGCTTGATGTTGTTACAAGCGTGGTGTCCTCCGGGATTCGGGATTCAAAAGAATAAAATGCAAAGCAAGTTCAAAGGACTGAACCTGCTCTGATACCATGTAGAAAGAAATACTTCAATTTGTGTGTGTTCTATTCATCCCACAATAGGGGTATCTATACAATAGGGTTTCTTGTCTTATAAGAAACAATCTTATAGAATATAGAAACAATCTTACAGAAAATATTCTAAGTTCCCTAAATATGAAATTAGAATATCCTAAATATATATATGTTTCTATAATTTATAATTAGAATATACAGCTTTCTATACCATCACTTTGTATAAGAAAATATTCAAAAGAAGCTATTGCTTCCTTGATACATCTCATCACCATGTCAAAAGTTGTTGATTTGTACAGTAAGCCACTTGGAAATGATGCTTTCTTACTACTTATTCACGAGTTGGGTGTTCTTGACATCCACACTCCAATTTAAGGGGGAGTATCTGTTGGAGACATTGACGGAGCCAAAATTTTTGCTAAAGGGGGGCGTAGTGATGAATCATATTTAATTAATGATAATATATTCATTAATTACTTTAACATTAATTTTTTATTTTAATAATATATAAATAACTATACAAAACATCAATTGGTGAACAAAACTTCATCTAATCTATTGGGGAAGAAATTTGATTCATCTGATTGGGTTATTTGCGATTTGCTACTATAAAAAAATATAACTAATTAAAGGTTACCACCAAGGAATGAGATTTCGCGAAATCTCGCGGAATTTCATCAAAATTTTGTTTTTTAATTTCTAATTTATGAAAAGAAAAAGAGCGAAAGAAATAATTACATTTTTTCTAGAGTTTTTTTCAAAAAATTTTGAGATTTTTTTTCGTAAAAATACAAAAACCAGGTACCAAAAATTAAAATTTTCGAGAGTTTTTTTTTTGAAAATTTTCGGAGTTTTTCATGAATTTTGAGGTTTTTTTTTCTAATTATTTATTGATTTTTGAAACTACCCTTTGATTTCCTAATTATCATTTCTTCTACTTATATATAGATTTTTTAAACCACTCCCTAATTTTTTAATTATATATTGATTTCATGTTTGTTTCATTTTTTCATTTAAAGTTCATTTAATGTGTTTAATAGATTTATTTAATTGCCTCTTATTTCTTCACATATTTCAAATGTTCTCGAAATTCATTATATATATTTTATGTATACTTGAATTTTTAAAGTTTTTTCTTTATACACCGAAATATTTCTCGAAATATTTCTTAAAATCAGAAGACCGAAATTAACTCGAAAAACGAAATCAAAATCTTTGGTGGTGGTGTGAGTTCTAAATACGGAGTATTGGATAAATAGAAATATGTTCCAAATCCGAGTATTAACCTTCTTAGAACTCACACCACCACTTGGATGTCTATATATACGGATTGAACACGTGTACGAGCCAACAATAGCTCCACCATATGTTCTTTTTCTTCCTTTCTCACATAATAAACTTCCTCAGTTAAAGACAACAAAACCTGTTTCTTTACTAGCAAAGATTTGATCTCATTTTTCTACAACACCGTCTTGCAAATAAAGAAACACACGATTTTCTTTAGCAATCTCATCCAACTTAATATGAGAGGAAGGAAAGTAAGAATAAAAGTCGACAACAATGACTTGAAGCCTATTAAGCTTGTTGTCTAATATTTTTCCAATAGTGGATCTACACACAAAAGTAGGAATCTTGACTTGAAATGGTGCACATTGCTTTTGAAAAATCAGAGTTTTGTTGATTGCTTTTGTTTTTGTTAAAGAAAAAGAACATGATTTTCTTTCATCATAAGATTTGTTAAATATACTTTTGTTTTTGGTTTATTAAAGAAAGAAAGGGAAACAAAATACAAAGGAAATCATTCTTATATCAAGGAATGTCAAGACACCATGAAGGTGTCAAAAACCAAATTCCTAAACAAATTACAAATCGAACCCATCATCCACAACAATTTCCTAATCTCGATAACGATAGAGTGCTTTGATCTGTTGAGTCCTTCAAATACCTCCTATTTTTCTCCTTCCACACACACCACATGAGTACGTGGTGAACCCTAAACAATAACCACTCCGCCCGTCGGGAAGGATTAGCTTGTGACCACCAACTTAGTCAAGCTAAAATGGAGCCTTGAAACATCAAATTCAAACCAAATTCTGACAAGAAACTGCTCCAAATTGATTTGGAGAATCTGCAGTGAAGCATCAAATGATCCAGCGTCTCGTCAATTTCATTGCAAAGCACACAAAGACTCCCTGTGTGGATTCCTCTTTTCTTTAACCTATCTTTAGTCAAAATCTTCTCATGCAACACTGACCAACTAAAGAAATTAATCCGAGGAAAAATGTTTTTCATCCATACCAGATTCTTGTGAGAGGAAATGAAGGGGTTGGAGTGAGTCTCATAATGAGAGGCAACCAACATATCAGAAAATTCTTTCACCGAGAAGCCCACACATTTACCTTTCTACACCAAACTGTCAGATCCCTCTGAAAGCATCTGTCTAACCAACAGATGCATTAAATTGGCGACCTCCTTTAGCTCCCCAGTATTTAGGGGTCTTCGAAACGAAAGATCCCAAGAATTGTCATTAGACCAAAAATTGCTCACACTCTCATATTGATTGTTGTTAATGATAAACAACATTGGAAACAGATCCTTCAAAGATTGGTTACTACACCAAAAATCATGCCAGAAAGAGATGAGATCACCTTTCCCACATCAAAGAGAGGTGTGAGGGTAGAAGCCACTTGCGCACTGGGAGATGGACTTCCACAAAGAGCATCCATAGGAAGTGTACTTAGTTCTCTTTTCCCAAACCCATCTATTGCGCCCATATTTATCCATAATGAGATATCTCCATAAATTGTCATTTTCTTCTGCAAATAGCCAAAGCCACTTAGAAAGTAATGCAAAATTGAAAGTGAGCACCTAGCGAATGCCTTAACCACCTCGAGATTTCGGGAAACAAATTTTCTCCCAGCCCACTAAATGCATATTTCTAGACTTTTGAGTAGAACCCCAAAGGAAATCGTGCATGATATGTTCCATCTTGACTGCTATTGAAGTGGGAACCTTAATAAGAGACAGAATGAACACAGGGATAGACGCTAATGTGGATTGGACAAGAGCTAATCTGCTTGCTTTAGAGAGAAATTTGCGTTTCCAATACGCTAATTTCGATTCCATCCTTTCGATCGTCTCATTCCACACAGCTTTACTTTTAAAACTAGCACTCAAAGGCATGCCCAAGTACTTAACTGGAAGTTGATCCGTTGAACAAGATTTTCTTTCATCATAAGATTTGTTAAATATACTTTGCAGAAATAAAAAAAAAGTTTTGCCTAATTTGATTGACATACAATCTGATGTGTTCTAATCATACTTTATTATGCTGACGCAACTAGAAATTACTCCAAATGAGAAAGAAAGAAAAAAGGAATGAGAGATAAAAAAAATCAATATTTAAACCAAATTATGATGTCAAGTTGTTGTTCATAAAATATTAGCTAGTGATAAATGAATTCATAGTAAACCAATAATAATTTATGGAATAAAGAAAAGTTATGAGGATTTTTAAACTACCTTTAACAAAAAGAGTTTTTATACAAACATTAATTGGTTGTGTATTAGCAAATGATATATATAGGTTCCTGATGCATTGCCATTCAAAATCAAGATATTGGGATCGAACTTGTGAATCGATTCATAACATTTCAAGCACAACCCATATCTATTCGAACCCTAGTAGCAGTATAATGGCATCTGCAGGAATGAAAATGAAAAACTGATTGAGTTTGAGTTTAGCTTTGCACAATACCAAGAGAGTAGAAAGAATATGTATAGTTTTGGTTCTGAACAAGGTGGTGAAGATATCATATGATCTAATAAGATATCAAGAAAGGGTCATATATCTATACTGTAAAATGATTCGAGTTGTTACTATGTGACACCCGAATCATCTCTTTGACAAATGCATCCAATCCCAAGGGATGTGTCCTTTAACCATAAGTCTCTTATAAAACTATATTCAACACTTTTTACCAAGGCATCTGATCCCAAGGGATGTGTCCTTCCTTAACTCTAATTTTATTTTCTTATAAAATTAAAAAGAGTCGTTTACCTAAGCCATTATACTATTCTTTTTTTTTGAAAGCGAGCTGGGTTTTAAGGACCCCAAAACCTTTATATAAATGAAACAAAAGCAAAAACAACAATAAAAATCAGAAACAAACTCTCACAAGAAAGAGAATTATAGTGAGAGTGAACATGGTTACTAGGCCTATAAAAATCTTCAACTAGCATCGGCCAAAGAAGAAACCTCTTGTTTTTTTATCACTGTCTCCTTTGTTAAGGAGGAAATGATTCAACCTTTGTACTTTTTGTTTGCTTTCTTAGATCTAGAGGATCTTCGAGGGCAGAGACTAAAATTTTTAGTGCAAGATTTTGAAAACAAATCGCTTGCAACCTCTTCACTAGAAGGATCTTGCTCATGTTTCTCGTTACTACTCTGCTCATCTGTTGTGGTGTTCTCTTTGTCCTGAGTCGGTGTGTGTTCACTTGCCTCCACATTAGCATTACGCTTAAGCATTGGGTTGATAAGAATCAATGGTTGTGGACTTTGCGTTATGACATCACTCTGGTCATCATTTATGTTATGCTCTGCCACATTGGCAGCCTCTATACTAGTTACACTCCCTATTTTTCCTGTGATAGGCCCTGGACTCCTCTCTAAACTGGGTTGAGTCTTCGACTTGAATGTATGTCTACCCTTGGCGATCGTCCAACCATCGGAGTTTTGTCTTTCTAGTTGTTGGGTCCTACCCATAGCTTGCCATACCATATGGCCTGGAGTATTAATTTCTTTGCTCTTTGAACACTGCTGTTTTGTATGGCAAAAAACTACACAAGAATTGCATTTAACAGGAATCCATGCATATTCAACTTCAACTATTTTTTTCTTATTTCCATTGATAACCACAGGGATGTCTTTGGGTAATTGGTTGTTTAAATCCACCTCCACACACACCCTCGCATACGCTAATCTTGTCCTTTCTTCAGTAGTTTTGTCAAGCATGATATGCACTCCAATAAAACTAGCAATCCTTTGAATACCCTCTAGATTCCATAGGAATAAAGGAATTTTCTTCAGTGTAACCCAAATAGGTATCGAGGTAAGCACCTCGACATCCTCGTTCATAGAAGGTGACCAGGCCCTGAGGATGAATAACCTACTTGCAATATGCAGAGGTCCCATTTCCAATACCTTACTTCTATCTTCTTCCTTTTTGAATTTGAATACAAAATTATTATCTCCATGTATGCTCATCTCAAATTCTCAAATTCCCTACGTCCTTATCAGCCATTCTTTGACATAACCATATGCCAAGTGCTTGCCTACAAAGCTGCCAATAACCAACCTTTCACATTCTTCTATCCTATTCGCAAAGTCAGCAGTTTGCACTTGTACTATTTTCTTGCCTTCAACAGTAGCTGAAGGTTCATACCTAAGTTTTGTAGAGCCCGTATGCTTCTTTGCTTAAGCTTTGATGCCCAACTCATCCTCACTGGTGCAACGACAGGGTTTGTCATTGCCATTTCTTCTTGAATTTTGCTAGGGCTAGAGGATGCAACACTGGTTGGCATTGTACATTCATCTGCTTTATGCAGAACCTCTTCATTCCTTTGCGTTGCAAACTGCTCATGACTGGCTGGCACCTTTGCAGTTAGCATTGCCCAGTTTTTGGGGTTTATCATCATTTCCAGTCCTTCTGCATCTAGTATATCTCCATTTTTTACAGCCACTTGATATTCATTTGTGAGTAACTGTAGCAATCCATCGCCATGAATTTTGTACTTCTCCTCAAAAGCCATGAACACCTCCTGTGGAAACACGTTCTCACTGACTGTGTCTCCACCATTTGTTCCTGTCATTTAATCAATAAACCGGAGAGGAGGTGGAAAAACCAGCTAGATCGAGCCGGAGGTGGAGGGCTTTTCCCCAATTGGCTGGGTTGAGCTTCGCAGCCTCTCACAACCCCTCCTTCTCTCGCGGGGCCTCTCGCCTCTCTTAGCTACTGGGGTTGCTACAGCGGTGGCGGAGCTAGATCAGGAAGTTGATCTCTCCAAGCTGCTCAAAATCAGATTTGACCTCCCTCTTCCTTCCTCCCTTGATTCGAATCTAGAGCAGCCCTCTCTGCGACTGCGATTCAGATCTAGAGTAGCTCCTCCCTGCAACGAGCCCTGCGGCTTTGATTGGTCCTGCGATGAGCCCTGCGGCTGCGTAGACGAGCCCTGCAATGACACCTGTGACGAGCCCTGCAGCTACGACACCTGCGATGAGCCTCCTCCTTGAAGCTTACGCCTTTAACATGGGTAGTTCTTCCAAGTTTTCTAAGCAAAAGGCATAACAAACCCTGCCTGTGCCATTATATTATTCTTGTTATTAGTACAAATCAAATAGCAGCTTTTAGCCAATGGCATGATAGCTCAACGGTTAGAGCTTGGCGGATGTACCACTAGGTCATGGGTTCAAACCCAGCTTGCGACATCTTTAAGGGTTCTAAGATCCTATAAAAACCCTGCTTGCCTTTCAAAAAAAAAAAATAGCAGCTTCACGTGCCCTCAAATAGTTTGGGTTTCTTCTTCCCACATAGCTCATAACAAGGAAACTTTTGAGTTCAAAGCAATGAGCACAGGCAACACATGCGTATAAAAGCTAGTAGAGACTAAAGAAATTTGGTTCTCTTTCACAAAAAAAAATTGTTATAATTAACGTCATACAAGTATGATGCAAGAGGATCCGAGTCAGATGATGCTGAGCTGTCAGATAGCACGTTATTACCACTAAGATTTCTTGAATTAGCAGATCAGCGCAAGGATAGCAGAAAATCATAATCATTTTTCATAATTTGGCAGTTTTGGGTGCGTTTTAGTATTTTAGCCATAACTTTGGCTAAGAGTATCAAAATCGCGCATACGACCCTAATTCGGAAAGGTCTTTTCGACACGCACGTTATGATCAATGAGCTATGCTCGTTGCACATTTTTTCGAGACCAAAATCCACCATTTTCCCTTTTGAATCTACAAATTTAGTAGTTTTTTTCCCTTTTATAGTAATATTTCAATTATTGTTTAGGAAGTGATTTTGAATCCGATTTGGGCTAAATTTCTGGTAGTTTTTTTTTTATTACGTATTTTGTTTTAGTATGATTATTGGGATTTTTCTATTTTTGGTAAAATTCTAATAATCACGAGTTTTAGCTATAAAGCTCGGCTTATGGGCTGATTTTAGAGATACTTTTGATTTGAGTAATTTAATTGAACATTAGAGTTATTTTCTCTGTGTTTTGGGGGCAAATCTTTTGTATCATTCCTTGTGAATTGTCGGTTGAACTAACCTGCAGGATAATCACTATTCTGCCTAACGTCAAATTACCTGTTAAGTCATTTTCTCTCTATTTGTAAAAACGTTGAGAATCAATGTATCACATTTTTTTATTTATAATGAAACATATAATTGACGGGTGCCTTGCACGTGTTTGAAAGCTAGTCTTGTTAAAGAATAACCATTCTATTTATCTATTTTGGTATCAACCACTAGTTTAAATATGTATAAAAGGAAAATTACAAAAATCTGATCAAGCGGAATCAATATATGACTCAATCAAGCTTTCTCAATCAAGTTCTGTGTTATAAGGTTGGCCTTCTTTCATTAAGAAGAAAGAGTCCGGCCATGATCCTTTTCCCACTTACCAAGAGTGAAGATTAGAGATTTCTTTTGTTAACACGCAACATGAATCAAACAACAATAGAAATACACTCAATATTAACAAATTTTAATTTCAACAATTGGAATGAAGTGAAGATAAGTAAATGGTTTAATCATGAAGTCAATGGTGCGTGGAAGATTTGCAATCACTGTCGTTAGCTAAGTTATTTTCTTCTTATAGGGTTGGCCTTCTTTCATTGAGAAGAAACATTTCATTATTCTTTTCCCACTTACCAAGAGTGAAGATTACATTTCTTTTCTTAACTTTTAGCATATTTAGTACTTTCTATATACCTTAAGGTAATTTTAGATGATACATCAAATTAGGGCCGGACAGGTTCGGGTAATCGGTCCAAAATGTAAATACCAAAAATCGATTTGAAAAAATTTAAGCCCATGTTTATGAGGCCCAAAATCGAACCGAGTTGACCGGTTAACCGAGGTCTCAGTTAACTGAATTTTAGGCCAGTCTCGGTCCTAGGAGCAACATCCAAATTGAATTTTATAAAGTCCAAATTTCAGCCTAAATTGAATTTTATAAAGCTCAAATTTCAGCCCAAAGTCCTGGATTTGAGAAAGCCTAGTCAACACTCAACAGTAAATTAATAGGTAACAATCACAGCATTTAGATATAATTGTTGTGATTGTAATGCTCATAGTTTAGCCAGTAATTTGCTGTGATTGTAATGCTGAATTTGATAAAACCTAGCCCACTAGTAGACACGAATATCACATTTAATCATTTAGATATGGTTGCATATTAATCAACAGTAAATTAATAGTATGCAACGATAAGTTAATCAACAATAAATTAGTATGAGCCGGGCCGATTATCGGACGGGTTTTAAAAAGGGTAAGATATGTATGTCACTGACAGATTACTGAGCACCCCAGTCGGTCAAAAAGATTCAATCTGCATTTATTAGTCATTTAGATCAATCCTATTAAAGCTTTCTCATTTTTCTGTCATCAAATCATTCTTGTTATCGCAATTTTTATGCATCCTTCTCACCTAAGAAGCGTCCCCTGTACTCAATCTGGACATAAAGAGTCCCCACATAGTCCATTTTCATGGCGTGGAAGGTCTATGCGATCATCCTTTACTCTCGACGAGGGATGTTCACCATGCTTGCTACACGAACATGTGCACCATCTGCCCTGTGTGACAATGACTCTGAACTCGTCACACGTCTTTTCATTTCAATGAATTTGCGGATGAGAGTCGCACATAGTCCATTTGTATGACATGGAAGATTTATTCCACGGTATCTATCAATTGAAATTGTATACCACTTAGCTTCACAGTACATGGAACCCAGGGAATATTAATCAAGCAAACTGGCTGGAATCTAGTTTATTTTCACAAAAACATATTTGATTTAACTAATAGCAGGGAAGAGGCTTTCTTTCGAGCCTGCCCGGATTACTTCGATGACTGTGCCCCATCCACCAATTCTGCTGCACGAATCATTACCGGTAATTGTGGAAATAAAACTAACTCTTTGCTGATGCTGGTTTCATATAGGTCATTTGGTTTGGCTGCAGTGGATTAGTGGAGCCACATTTTGGATTCGAACGGAGGAACTGGAACTTCGGAAGGAAAGATAAACGGTAGTTTGAAGCAGAATTTGTGGCGGCTTCTGAGCATTTTCTTGGTGCACGTAGACGGGAATGGGTGAGATTGTTCTTGTGCTGTGGACTTGGTCAAGTCTTGTTGATTGATGCAATCATCTCAGCTGGAATCAGAAGCTGTTTTTCTATCGATCTTCTGCTTTTTTGGATGTAATTCCTCCAAACTTTGTGTAAATACTTTTATTCACACCAGGTTCTAATCAAAATTAAGTGATATTTGTTGCATTGAAAGAAACTGTGGATAACTGTATTAAATGTGAGTCTCCTTCACAATACAAATTTGACAATCAAATAACAGACCGATGTGATTATAAATTCTAAGGAGACATCTCTTTTGTGTATGTGATAGTTTAATGTAGATGGATTCTGACATGTGAACTTGAACATAGGTAGGCTACAGAAACAGGAACAACTTAAAGCACTGGAAACAGTGGCACCCCTGGCTTGAGAGGGGCGACAGCACTCGCGAAGTATCTGAATGACTTACATAAACTACACAACCATACCTCCATTGCCATCATGGTTGCAACCAGCATAAAACCCTTGTACTCAGCCAATTCGAGATAAATCCTAGCAGCCCATTTTGTTGGGTTAACGATAAATGTATTATATTCGTTAAAAATTTGTGGTCATGTGAGAGTAGAATGACTAGAATCCCTTGGAAAAAAGTAAGCCAAATTCGCAAAATTGCAGAAAGGGAATTGCCGAATAACTTTTCAAGATTAAACTACAAAAAATCATTTTTTGGTATATTATTTGAGTTAACAGTAAAAGAAGTGTATAAACAATTGATTTGAGCAAAAACTCCAAAATTAAAGGCTGGCCAGTAAACTACATTATAACCAGTGTCACAGTGCCACTCTTAACATCACGGCAAAAGCTTCAGACTATACAAAATTCAAACTTAAAACGGTTTTCTGCCCATAATTATCAGCCGAATTGCTTCATAAATTCCATAGCCACAGATAACTTCAACTCGCTTATCTCCTTGTCAATATCCTGCATTGCGAAATTATAGGTAAGAACAGGTAGTAGAACGATAATTAAAAACACACCAAAAAAAAAAAAAGTGCAGACAAAAAGTCCATATTCTGCAGGCTTTTCTATAGTTTGATAGTACAGCAAAAGTGAGCATATTTGTTTTCTTTGATAGCGTGCATATAAACGATTTGAAAGGCATCCTGTTGGTCGATAAGTTTGGTTTTCTTTATTTATTTTAGAAAAATAAATTCATTTGTGAAACTAAAATCAAATATAGCAGAAAAGAGACTGGCTTTAGTTCACAGAGAATATCTGGTAAAATCAGAAATACTGAACTTTATAGATTAATTAGATCGAATATTTTATGATTATAAAAGGTTTTATTTCGATTTATATCATTTTAAACATCACATTCATGTTTCAACTTTCTTCCAATGCCAATGCTAGTCCAGCTAGCCTAGTTGGCAAGTACTTGTGGAAGATCCTATTGTTGGTAAGATTTTTGGCACTAGTCACTGGTCTCATGTAAACAAGCCTCACCCCTATAACTTTTGCCAGCTATCGCAGTTAGTAAGGCTTACGGTGGATGGTATCTAATTATCCATCTCAATAAAAACAGGCTCATCTCAATTATTTTGCTGACAAAAAATTATAATAACTCGACACCATCCAGGGTTGCTTTCCAATCTTAACCTCATGATCTACACCACATTTTTCAACCTTTACAATTCACAAAGCCCACAATGACACATCCCTCATAAAGTGCACCCATACTTAACCACCAATATTTACACATCGCGAAGCCAATAATGACTCACCCCTCACAAGTCCACTGATACTCAACCTTTCACAAAACTCACCACACCTAAAAAAAAAAAAAAACCTGTTTTCTTTTTAATCACCATCACTTCTCCTTAATTCTTTTAGCTTCCATCACTAACCCTCCCTTGTCTATTTTCCTTGAATGGAGTTTCCACCATCCACTCCATTTGTTCGTCCACTTCACCTCCATACCTATACCTTAGAAACCCCCAATGAAGCTTTCACCATCTACTTTCCCTGACCCTTCACTCCATCTCCATGTCATTCCCTTACAAAAGCCGTCAATCGAGCTTACACCACCATCCCCTTTTACACCATCATCATACGCTTGATACCCCCTCACATCACCCTGCACCAAACCCTTCATCGACTACACTTTTTTGGTGAGAGAATGCTCATCTTTTCTTTGTAAAAATAAAAACCTCTGACTTTAATGCAAAGATTAAGTTTGAACGAGTTTAGAGAGCCAAAAGAAAAGGAGAAAAAAGAAAGAAGAAAAGGCTCCTTAATTTTCATTTATCTTTGGTTTTTCGCATGATAGGATCGCAGGAAATTCAGGCATAATTTTGATTCATTATGGTAATGGTCAAGGGAACAGATGGACGTGGGTTCCTAACACCTTCCAGAATCCGTGATTGATCCCTGATTAAGAATCTCTAGACCAATATACTTTTTCCTCACTTTGCATTCTGTTCCACACATAGAACCAGGTGGTGAATCAAAAGAAAGTCAAACTGAGGACAGTGATTAATTTTGATTTTTTTGGGCGAATTTCAGTATCCTACACCTAGTCTACCGTGCAATGAACAAGAAAAGAGTTAACTATATTACAATGAAATAAATTCATCCACTGACCATAATAATCATGCCTCCAAATTGGGTTCAAGCGACATGAGTCCTCTCACAACACCTTCGCCATAAACCTCATCCTCATCATAGAGTGAAAAAAGAAATCCAGCTGCATTTTGTTTGATGGTTGGATCCTTTTCTTGCCATAACGACACATGACAACACACCTCATATTTCTCCTTTAGACGCTTTACAATCCTGCAAACACATAAAGGCGCAAACAAACTCAATTACATGCACTTGGAAATGACAGGACACACTTAAACAAGAAGCCTTGACATGTATCTATCACGTTGTCATCACCTCAGGATATCTATACTTTAGCTGTTTTATAATCCTACAAGATTGCAGGGGTGCAAACAAAACTCAGTTGGAAATAGAACGACCAAGAATTGATTTCCTTGGTGATAGATAGAAAATAATACTGATTAAAACTGCGGTGATAATCATTGCGGTAAAGACATGTTTGAACACAATGAAGTAAGTAAGCAAGTTGTGCAGAAGTGTGTTTAGAAAAACAAACAAATAAATAAACAAACAAACATTAATACATGGAAGAAACAGTAAATCAAACTGATAATACCTTTCAGCTCCTTTAAATTTTCTATGGTCACTCAATAGAAAATTTAATTCAGTCTATTAGATCCATTATTGCATTCACAAAGTCCCAGTCAGCAGCCTTCAATGCAGTCACAGCCTTTGCCCTTGAAACTCCGGTTTGACTCATCATCATCATCATCTTCACTGTCACTTGCTACCATGTCACTAGCTATGATGCTAACATGCTGAACGTGGGCAATCTTGGACCAGTCTTCTCCAGTGTCCCTCTTGCATCTTCTCTTCAATTCAGCACCACATCCCCAAATTGTCAGTTCTCTTAGGGCAGTGAGGTGTTGCATCCCTTCTGGCAGCACTTCCCTATTCTTGCAACCTACAATGCTCAATTCCTGGAGCTTTGTTAGAGTGCCGATCCATTCAGGCAAGTCCATCACTTTTTCTTCTGAACATCTTCTAATAGATAATTGTTTAAGCATCACAGCTTGTTTGATCCCCTCTGGAAAACGAGCCAACTTGGGTATGGAACGCAAGTTTAGGGTTTCAAGAGCAACCAAATTTTGAAAATCATCCTTCATGTTGAAATCCAGCTCTGGGCAATTATTTATATCTAGACGAACGAGACAACTCATGTCCAGCTTAGGCAATTGCTTCAAGCAATCACATTCCCCAATAAAAAGTGATCTGAGGGAGGATAGCTTAATCAATCCCTCTGAGAAAGCTTCAACTTTGGAGCAAGATTTGATCACCAATTTCTGAAGAGCAGTAAGGTTTAGTAGCATACCTTGTGGGAAGCATTTTAACTCGTAAATTTCCTCAATTTCTAGGTTAGAAAGTCGAGGGAGGTCTTTTCAACTGTCCAAGTGCAGTTTGATTACAGTTTTTCAACTTTACAGACTCAACAGAGGATGGCAATGGGATACTTGTCAGTTTAGGGCAATCTGAAAGTCTCAATTTTTAAGGCAGGGGAATAGTAGCTTTGCCGCTTCTGCCTGTGCTGCTTCTTCTACTGCTTGTTGTTGAGATGAGGACGGCAATGAGGATTGCGAGTGAATAGTGACAGGCGGTGCCCTCGTTAATAATCTTCTTTTAGGGTCACCTTCACCTCCACCTGTTTGACACGATGACGACGACAATGATGACCATCCCTCCAACTCGGGCATGAAACGCAAGTGAAGTTCTTCAAGCGACATGAATCCACCTGCTGCAAGTGCATCAATTAATTTCAACCTTCTGCAAAATGATAGCTTCATCTTGACCAATTTGGGAAGCAACAAACTCGGGAAGCTCACTCCATTGTAGTCTTCAACAACAAACCGTCTTAAATTGGGGGGAAGTTGGAGGCCTTTCATTACCTCAGTTGCAAAGTCACGACCGATTTCTTCATCTTCATCTTCGGGGAGCCAAGATTTTCCTTTTGCAATATCATACCACACCAACTCTAGGGAGCAAAGATTTTCCTTTTGCAACAAATTGGCTTCTTTAGCATCCATTGGATTTCTCACATTGTTAAGCCCACTTATTTTTAAAACTCCTTCAATTTTGTTCAACTCTCCCAACTCATTAATACCACCTCCACTCTCCCACCCCACAACAAAACTACTTAAGGTTTGAAGACAAGTTAGTTTTCCCATCCCAATTGGCATTTTGGTTAAGCTGACGCAGTCGGTATTATCCAAGTGTCTAAGCCTACTCATTTCACCCATGTCTTTTGGTAATGTCACAAGTTTCCAACAGTGTTTAAGGTTCAGTGTCTCCAGAAGTATTAGCTTACAAATAGGACTCAGGCAAGGATGTGATAGGATTGGAAGAAAGGTTGAGATACCTGAGGTGCTTCATGTCACCTATATGTATGGCAGTATTCTAGTCAATGTCCCACTCAAGTCCAATGCCCGTAAGCAGATAAGACGTGAGAAGATTAATTGTCTCTCCTCAGATAGAATGCGGTCTTCTTTTATTAAAAGGGAACACAAAGATAGAGGACATTTTGCTAGGAACTCTTTGTGAAATAGTGACAATGACGAGTTCTTCTAGTAATTTCCTTCGTGCTTCCACCATCCACAATACAACATTCATTTCCTGCGACATCACAAGCTAGATCATGCACAAGGTCGTGCATCTTACATGTTCTTATATCTCCATCTTCACCATTTGTTACGTCTTGAAAGAAAGACCTCCATAGCAATGCCTTGAAAATCTCATACCCGTCATCTTCCAACATTTCCATACTTCCTCTGGATTTCACAAAACCATTTGCTATCCATAAAGAAATCAATTCTTCTCTATCAATTTCATGATCTTTTTTGTATATTGCGCAATAAGCAAAACACTGCCTCAGTTGTGGTGACATATGATTATAACTCAATCGTAACGCAGGTAAAATGTCATTTTCTGCCAATTGCCAAATTTCACTGTCATTCACATGTAACCACTGCTGTGGCTTTCTCTTGAAGCGCAGTGATGCCCCTAGAGCCTTTGCAGCCAAGGGTACTCCTTTGCACTTCTTTACAATTTCTTGCCAATTCTCCTTCAAGTCTGGCCTCTCTCTCTCCTCCGATCCAAATGCACGTTCTTTGAATAAAGACCAACAATCATCTTCGGGCAAAGGTTTTAGATGGTGATGTGGAAGTGTGCCAGTGATGACTGCGACATTTTCTAGGCGAGTAGTCACAATAACACAACTACCTTCAGCTGCACATGCCAATGTTCCCTTAAGTTTGTTCCATTTATCCTGATCATCTTCCCAAACATCGTCTAAAACAAGCAAATATCTCTTTCCACGCAACCTTGTCTTGAAGGCCATGCTGTAGACGATCCATATCTTCAAAATCACAAGCAGTTTCTGAGAGAGAAGTTATGATTGCTCGTATAAGACGTTTTGACATCAAAATCATCGGATACACACACCCAAGATCTATTATCAAAGTGCTTTTCTACCTGCTCATCGTTGTACACCAACTGTGCTAGAGTTGTCTTCCCGAGTCCACCAATACCGACTATGGGACAGGACAGAGATGTGCTTCAGACTATTCGCCTTGTTAGGCAATGGCATCTGACTTCTTGGATGGGTTGGTCGGCACTGATGTTGACCCATAATAGGCTCACCAATTTTTTGTTTGTCTCCCTCTCTCCCAAAAACTTGTTCAGTTAAGATGGAACCAGTTTCTCTACCTGGACAGATTTGTTGATGAGGTACGAGATAACTAGTTTCTGGAACTCCCTTTCGCAAATCAAACTCATCACTTTCTTTGGCAATATTATCAAAGCTCTTCATGAGCCCTTTGAGAGAATCAGTGATAAGGCTCCTGTTGTTGCTCATTTCTGGGAATTCTTGCGGCAGACCTTCATATTCCCACTTCTCAAAAACATCATCAGCCGCATAAGAAACATCCTTTAGTTCCTGTAGCCAATCTCGAATCACCAAATCAGTGATTTGCTTCTTCTCAGCATCAACAAGGACATATTTGATTTTTGCCAAAGTTTTTGAAAGCTTCTTCATTTGTTTCTGGACACGCCATTCTACACCAAAGTCCTTCTCGATTAAGTTGGCGAGCTTGTCAGACACAAGTTCAAGGAGTGGAGAAACTACCACTTGATTTGCCATCTCGATCTGCATAAGAAAAACACTATTCACTCAGGTAGTTGAGGATCAAGGATCAGATTATGTTGACACAATTAAGCATCACTCCAACATAGAAAAAACAAAGAAAATGCAACAAGGGAAAGCTTGTTGTAGTCTCCCAATAAGACACCCATACTTTCTATGAATATATCTTAGAAGAATAAGATTCAATGTTTAAGGCCAAATGTTTAGTCCATGCTGTCTCCATTGAGCGTTATAGCGAATCAACAAGCTATGCAAGAAAAATAAAAGTATGAGATTTTTAAATTACCTGAATAATAGTTGTGCGACGATCTGCAGGGAATCGAAGGGGAAGTCAAGCTGATCAGTTGAGCTTAAGAAGGGGAAGTCAAGCACAAGAACTAGAGGAACAACAAGAGGGTAAATAGCCAAATTGTTAACTTAAGAATGGATGCTCTTAATGATTTGTATTTTACAAAAGAGAAAAAAAATAGCAGACAAGAACAATGACTTGAAGTCAATAAGCTTGTATTGTTATTCTCCAGTGGTTGGCCTTCCCTTCATTGTGAACAAACCATCAATGATTCTTTCCTACCTGCTAAGAATGGAAGATTATGCGGCGTGTTCCTGATGTACAAGATAGATTGCAGTAATTTGTTTTTTGGTCTATGATTCATTACTGTCTTTTTTCTTTTTTTCTTTTTGTACCTTCATTTGATTATATTACCACCAAGATTATGGCATTATATGGATCCCTTGTCCATTAATTTATGAGCTTCTCAGACACTAGTTTTTAGGAGGATAAAAGACTAGAAGTCAATTAAGCTTGTAGAGTCCCATTTTTTTTATTGCGACTAATTTGAAAGGGGTGAAATGAGGAAGTAGCAGCAGTCAGAAGTTCTTGTTAATTTTGCGTTGTTTCTTTTATGGTAGAGTGGAATGGGAAGTATAAATCGGTGATTCCTTAATTAAGTAATCATCTACTAAAAAGATAGAAGTAATGTACATGAAGCACCGAAGCCCAGGGAACACAGTGGATGAATGAGTACACTTAGGTGTGTTTGGTTGGAGAAATCGATATGTCATGTAAAATTTATGAGAGACCCCTATATCTTAGGCTAAATTGATGTATCACTCCACATTACATTTGATTTGTGACCAATGGTGAGAAGAAAGTCCATGAATAATGTGAATCTCACTCCTTGGTCTCCCAAGGCGTGTGATTCTCATGTTCATCGGAAATTTCATTCTCACGTTAATCAAAAATTAATGTGAATATGAAGTGATACCTCAAAATAGTATAAAATATGAAGGTCCCCTCATAAATTTCATTACATAAGATTCCATGCAACCAAACACATCCTTAAAAATACACTATGACTTCTGAGGGACATTACTTTTTCTAATGCGTTTACGCTTGGTTTTCTTTTGTTAATGTGATGTGGTTGCTTTTGTTTAAAGTTGTGTAATCATTGAGTTGGTTTTCTTTTGTTAAAGTGATTATGGAAGAAAGCAGTGAAGAAAAAAAGTAGGGAAACTATTTCAACTAAACAAATCCAAAAACATAAAATAGATCACAGTGTCCCATAAGTGCCATATGCTTGAATCATCATCATTTTCGGTGAGTTATCACCACTTATCAATCTATTAAGCTTTTATTTGTCTTTATTTGAATATATCATGGTATATATATTTGAATCATGGTCGAGTGGTCTGTCTGCAGTCGAGGACTTTGATCGTTTTGTGCTGTGAGTGACTCAGTCACTGGTGCATAGTCATGTCCAACAGTGGGCATGTCATGGACAGTTTAGCCGTGGGTTGCATTAACCGGATTGTATCTCATCCTTAAAATAAGTTGTTGGAGGTTATCTCGCTTGTTTGATTTGCCAGCAGCAGCTATTATAAGCGAGTTGTGATAGCCGAGTGTATGTGTAAGAACGTTTGTACCAAATCAGGCGTTGTAAGCTCGAGTTGGATTCTATGTAGCACCTGTCGTGCATTGGCTGGACGATTATGTGTTGGCCGTGAAGTGGCATTTGCTAATCATAGAATGCCAGCTCGTTTGAGCGTGAGGACGCTGCTGGGCTGTGATTTATTTTTGCGGCCGCTATTTTGGAATGGAGCAGTGATTGCGTGGCGAGCTGGCTTAGAGCTCCCACCTTCTAAACCATTTATGTCCGAACAAAATGGACTACAGGTTCGAGGAATAAGGATTTGGTGGCCATGTTGAAGAGCGTGGTCCCGCCGGCGAGCCGTCGACATTAGTCAATGACTGACTAGTCTCCCACCTTTTGAACCATCTATCAACCGACAGTGGGGGCTACAAAGTTCAGGGTAGTAATTCGGCGGCCAAGTGAAAAGCAATGGTTCCGCGGGGAGTCGTCGAAATCAGTTTGGGACTAACTAGGCTCCCGCCTTCCCAAACCATTTACGTCCGCAGTAGGGGCTATATGTCTGAGCTTTGATCAGAAACTTTCGTTGCCAGTCTTCACCAGCTAGGCTTACCTTATCGCGTTGTGGCGACTATTGACCGTGAAAGGGGGTAATGATCCCTAGCGAGTCGTCATCACCAGGCGTGATAACGCTGATTAGACTCCCACTTCCTAAACCATCGGGATCCGCACTAGACAGACTAGGTGTCGGATGAACCAGAAGCCATCGTCATCAGCCTCGGCTGACTAAGCTTACCTAGTTGGAGAGAGGTTCTACTTGCTTGAGGGTGTGCGAACCTATATCCGCTCGCATCATGCATTGTGTGCACAAAATTACCTTAAATCGGCTAGTGATCCGCAGGTATGATCTGTGTGTCAGAATTGACTAGAATTTTTAGTGTTCGTGCTAGGCATGTGGTAGAATAATGTTTGAACAGTAGGCCGAGCTCATGAGCTCGCAGAGGAAGAGACATGATTTCTTACACAAATTGTGCTACATGTATGGCATAGATCGTGTGGTAGCACATGTATGGTGTCGGCTGCGAGACGTTTGAAGTATCGGTTACTCCCCCTCAATTGATGGGAGTGGCATGCATCGCCATTAATTGGGCAAACGTGGTCTATGCAGTTCCTTGGGTACCGTCGTCTCCTTGTTACCCACACGGTATTCAATGCTGACAGTTAATGCTGAAGGCCCATTTGATGAACCATTATGTCTATATAATGATGTTTTTCAATCGTTGTAGGCACTATCTTCTGCAGTGCGTATCTCCTGTAATGTTCTTGCTTGAAGAAAATGTTTTGGGCTTTCCCAAGGTGAGAGAAATTTCCATATTTGGAGTCTTCGAATGTTCAGACATTTGCACTAATCGTTGTTATGCGTGGTCACCTGTTCTGGGTGGGCACGTAGTTGATTTGTTGAGATCTCGTAATTTCTTTTCATATTGCGGGGAAAAAGTATGCACTTCATCCCAAGGGAGGAGCTTTGTGTTACCTTGTACCGTTGTGCCCGCGTGTATGCGGTACCCGCTGCTAGCTTATGGCTAATTGAAGTATTAGTGGATGTGAGATGCTTTCGGGGGTGGTATCTCTCAGTCACCCAAGGTACCGCGCATGGGAAAAGTGTCCTTGCTTGACAACATTGTGAGACCTTGACTGTTTCGTCATTTGCGACCATTCTCATCTTCAAGAGGTTGAAAGTCGTTCAAGAAGTCATCAAGAACGTACGATGCCTTTTCAGGAAGTTAGCCGCATGTTGTAAGGTCTGTATCGTTGTTGGCGGGTCGCTTTCTGGGGTTATTCGATGGAGCAGTCGGCCGCTCTGTGCTTTCAGCCCCTCTGCCACTTTGTCCTTGATCTTGGGAAGGGGTCAAACGAAGTTCACTTTAGGTTTATTCGTCTTCTTCGGGATCTACTTACGTAGTTGGATCGTCTAGGCGAGTCCTTACTCCATGTCGCATCGGATTCAGATGGTTTGTAATATGTAGTCTCTTGTATCCGCCTCAGGGCGCCTGTTACATTTTTCCAATAATCAATAGAGTGTGTTTGCGTAATTCTTTCTTTATTTCTTGAATGTTTGCAAATCACATAAGTTCTTTGGAATTAAAACTCTACATGACTATGGAAAAAGAAATGAACAACTAAAATAGACTAACTATTGAAGGAGAGAAATCGATCCTGACCCTAAAGTGAATTCGGATGGCCCTGGTGGATCGTTAGTATTTTCAGTGGACTGTTGAGTTTCGCTGACGTTGCAGAGGCTACTAAAGAGTAAACCTTGTGGGGAGTTAATCTTCGCGCCAACAGAATGTTTAGGGGGTTTGTACTCCCGCTTGCTTTAGTTTCTCCGTTCTGCAGGGCTGAAGAGCATATTGCTCCTGTATCGCTTGACTGTCCTATTTCTCCGTAGTGAGTCACCACTATTTGGGGTCTCGTGTGAGTGGAGTGATGCGTCTACAGTCACTAGGCCTGGCCCTGGTTCAGATTGCTTTGTGTGATCTGGTTGGATATGGGAACATTATATTTGTTTCAGTGTAGCATAATGGCAGCCTCGTGCCGTAGGTTGGTCTCCACGTATTGTTCCTTCAGAGTAGTTAGCGGTATACTTAACGCACTGGTGAAAGGTAGAGACTACTACTTCCATCTGGTGAAACCATGGTATTCCAAGATAAGATTGTAGGTAAACGGTGTGTATACTACAATGAACTTCAGAAACATGACCTTTCTCAGTTGCGGTTCTTCTGCCACTACGGCTAACCTTATCTTCCCGATCGGGAAGCATTTCTCTCTGCTGAATCCAATCAGTGGGTAGTCTGAAGACGTCAGGTTTCTCCTCCTTGAGGTCCATACTACGGAATGCATTGTAGAACGGGATGTTGAGTGAGTTCCCTGTGTCCACTGGGGCTCTTTTTACCTCCCACCTTGTAATGGAGATCAAGATGACTAAAGCGTCGTTGTGCGGCGATCGGACTCCTTCGAGGTCTTTTTCTATAAAGGTCAAGGTGGGAATAGGGTTCTGAACCCTCGAGTAGCAAATGCATATGTCCTTGTCCGCAGGTTGTGTTCGCATTTTCATTAGAGTCCGCTTGCGGGACCTGTGCGACTGGTTTTCATTTGGTCTGATTCCAAGAAGGACATGGATTATGCTCGGAGTTTCCTTTTCTATTTCTTTGACTGACTTCCCATGGTCCCTGGATCGTTCTGGTAAATTTTCAGAGTTCATAAATTCTTTAGCTTGCCCCTATGGATCCAGTACTCAATCTCATACCTCAGACTCTTACAGTTGTTGGTATCATGGTCGCCCTCTTTGTGGTACCAGTTTTTCATGGAGTTTAGTACATCCAATGGGCTAGAATTGAGGGGTGTCACGGTTCTGGATCCAATGAAGTTGGATGTTTTCTCTGGCCTGGCCTGGCCCGGCCAGGGTCTGACCTATTGTCACTACGCTTCCTTTTGCTCCTTTTTTCATCTTTGCATTTTTCCTCATTTTTGTCTTTACGAGTAGAGGGCTTTTTCTCACCTTCAGTTTCCCTCTTAACGGTCCTCAACTCCTCTAAGCTAATGTGCTTCTGGGCATTGTTGAAGAGCTCCGTCATGTCTAAAGGGGATTCCAAGGTGAGGTCTTCGTAGAACTTTTCTTCTTTAGGCCCGCAGTGAAAGTTGACATGCTTGTGTCATCGCTACAAACATCAATGATTGTCAGCTCGTTGTTGAAGCGCGTGACATAGACTCTGAGCGTCTCATTGGATCTCTGTTTCAAAGTGAGTATGTAGTGTAGGCATTTTCGTAAACAATGACTTATTCAAGCTAGTGGAAAAAGTTTTGGATATCACCGATTCAGATCCTTCTTTGAGGGCCATCACGTGCTAGTAATAGCGGAGGCGGTCGAATGGGTCGGTCGTCCTATCGTAGAAATCGAGCTACGGAGGCGTTAACTTCTTTGGAAGGGCCTCGTTCATAATACATTCCATGAAATGTGGGACTAAGGGACTGTATAACACTTATGGGTCGTGTGCCCCTCTGCGTAGGGGGTTCTGAGGGTCGAGCCTCTCTGCCCTGGCAGTCAGTTTTGCATTAGCTGCACCACCTCTTCTAGTCCAGTGTGACCTAGCAGGGCCTGACTCTCCTGTGTCTGCTCTTTGTCGTCTTCGAAAGACAGGGCCCTGTGCTGCTCTTAATCTCTGTTAACGGGTGTAGGGTTTTGCCGAGCGAGAGCCTCCACCATTTTGGCTCTTTGTTGTATTTGAGATGACAACATGTCTACCCTGGGGTCCGTCGTTGCTGTTGATGGCGCGAGGGCGTGAGTCTATTGCCCATGCATAACCGGCACTGCAGAGAGCGGTGACATAACACTAGTTTGAGCGTTTGACGTATCCCCTTACTTTTTATTGTTACGTGATCTAGTGGTCGTCATCTCTCCATATTTTGAAGGGAGATGATGTTAGTGAAAGGTTAGGAACCTTTTCGATCCCCAAAGACGACACAAAACTGATGAAAGTCATTTTCCGCATTCTGCTTTGACCTACTCCTACCGACCTGCAAAAGAAATGCACGTGAGCCACAAACCACCGTTATGGTTGTCGATGGCACTCCGATGCTAGAGTCAGATAGCGATACGAGAAAGGTGTAATGCTATAAACAAGAAATTTGTAGCATACCTTATCTTACATCCTCATGTCTTATTTATAGTACAAGAGTCCTAGTTCGACCAGGCCACCAATGACGTAGTTTAAGAATGAAATCTTCATGGAGATTTTTTTCTAATTAGGAGTCGTGCTGTAAAGGAGAAGTTTCATGTTAGCTCTGTACTCCTAGATACGTGGGAGATAGTTCACAATCTGAGGATAATCCGTAAGATGAAGTTTCCTTATGTGATATGTACTCTGGTTTTGCTTTCTAGTTGGAAGCGAAGAACTGTTGTAGTTGTCTGTCTGAAGCTGATCCTCGAGATACTTGCCTTAGTAGGGCTTACGGGTATTGAGAATAGTCGTGAGACGCGTGGGCTTAGCAAGATGTAAGAGTTCAAGTTCGTTTGGCGGACTGCATTGGGCAGGCTTAGAACCGCCTGGGACAAATCAGTGTTAGGGCCCGTAATTTCTCGAAATCATCATGACACGTGTATGGCTCAGGGATGTGACCGTTTTGGTGTATCATCAAGTTTTATCTTTAAGGAAAGAATTAGACAGAATTAAGGATAAAATTGAAATAAACGAAACATTAAATTAAAATAAACAAAGCAGTAATTGAAACAAACGAATAAGAATCGAAATAATTATTACGATAAAACTAGCTGAAAACAAATAAGAAAATATTGTTCTTTCAATCATCAACCTCCAAACAATAAATAATCCCGTGCCTTATTTATAATATTCATAACTTATTTGGCAAACCATTTTTGAGATAGATCTAATTTGTTTTTTTATGAGGATTTGAAAGATTTTTTATTTATTTATTTCTATTGATGATGTAACAAGCAAATTATGAACGATTATGTTTTGGTTCATCATTTTTTTTATTAAGATAAAGGTTTGGGATCCTTCAAAGGCTAGCTAACATACTAGAAAAAACAAATTTGGGAAAATTACAATAAAATAAATTCATCAAAAAAAGATAAAATACCACAACCACACATTCTTTGAACAATAGTCGCGCTGCTTGATCATCTCACTAACAATGAACAGCTACATAACTCTTACCTTTCACTCTCTTTTGCGAAAAAATACATGATGTTAGTGACTTGTTGAAACATCCATGAATGCAATGTGTAGCCAATACATTATACATATAATTATCATGGACCTAATCAAAATGACATATTTAGTGAATCCTCCCTCAATCATCTTGTCTTCGTCAAGAAAATGAAATTTTTGCAACAAAGTTGCTCTTGTTTATTCCAAACTTATAACTAACATGCCTTGTTGAGACATTCACATCCACCGTCAGATTATTCATTAATCTATTTAATTAATTAATTAATTAATTATATTTGATATGCATCTTAGTCCCAGATGTAACATCCTTCTTCCAAAACTACCTCATTGTGCAATCTTGTGCAGCAAACAGTTAATTCAAATGCAAATGTTCAGGTGATTCAAATGCGACTGATTAATTCCAATCAGTTACCTTTACTCATCATCAACGTTACCTTGTCTTTTGTATTTTCCTAACAAATTTATACTTCGTATTTGTGGATTTAAGCTTCTCTTCTCTCTTGGTAGCTATAAATTCAATCTTTTCTTTCTCGAGTCCCACCATGACCATCTCTTGATCTTCTTCTTGAATGAAAGTCAAGGAAGTAATTACGGAAGGGACGAGTAACATGTTATATGGATGAGTAAGTCTAGCTAGCTACGTCTGCTAACTTTTTTTGGGCTTTGTTTTGATATTTTTACATTTTCCACCCAATCTCTTTAAAAGAAAATTACATACACCACTTAACATATAAAAAGATGAAATTGTAAAAAAAGGCAGAGACAAATCTCAAAAGAGGCTAGCAAAGACGGATTGCCTAATTCTCTGCCTTGCCCTCTAATTTATATCTATTCAAGCGTACAATATCCGCAACTAATTTAATATATAATTTTAATCAATTGTGGCCCATGTGGGTGTCAATGGGTTAACTCGAATCCAATCCAACTACTACCAACAGTTTCGATGGTTGTATCTATCATTTAGTTGTTTTATAATCCTACAAGACTACAAGGGTGCAAACAAAACTCAGTTGGAAACAGGAGGAACAAGAATTGATTTCCTTGGTGATAGATTGAAAAACGTATTGATTCTTTCTTGCCAAACCGACACATTACTATTTTCTTTCATTTTTGTTTCTTTTTGTTCTTGTTTTCTTGCATCTGTTAGTGATGCATAGCGTGGTTGGGAATATAAGATAGATGATGAACTTTGTCTCAAATAGTTTGATGGAATAAAGCATCAAAAGGCTCTTTTTTATAGGCGAGTGGTCACCATAACACGACTACCTTCAGCTCCATTTATCCCCATGTCTTCCCAAACATTATCTAAAACAAGCAAATATCTCTTTATTCTTTTCACTAAGTATCGTGATTCTTCGTTCTCCCTTTTATCTTTATTTATTTTTATGTATTTTTAAGTTTCTTCATCTCTCTAACTCTACATTTTTTTATATTTTCAAGTTTTTAGTATGTAGTTTTTGTGTCTTGTGAATATCATAAGATAACAAATCAAATAACTCATGTTTAAATTAATGATTTCATCAAATTACTAATTAAAACGCCACGGACGTATTACTCATATTCAACAATAACATCACAGCAGTCTTCGGTACGATTTTAAGCACAATATTTATGTCATAAATTTTTAAAGCTCAGTGGAACAAAATTGTCAAACAGTTCTTATTCACACATTTTAATTTTACAACTTCTAATCAACAGTTCATTCATAAATAAAACAAACAATTCATTCAGAAACTCGTTCAGAAGTTAGTTTCTAACCACTTAAAAAAAACAAATGTCATCATAGTCTGCCTGCTAGCAAAGTCAAATAATACTCAATTAAATAACTAAGTAGACAGATTAGGCACTTAACCGCGTATGATTAAAGAATCTTATCCCACTAATCCGCTACAGTTTGTCTCTAATTAGCGTTACCTAATTGCTATAAAATATAATCATTGACTTTGATGAATAAGACTTTAAATAGTTTTCTGGCTCCCTTCCTTACTCGAGCAACTTGTATTCACTGTTCATCTATGTAAACTGATTTATGAGATCGAGATTCCATTTAGTTTGTCATATTAATAATCCATTTAGGAGGGTTTATATATAGACGAAGTTTCCAATCTAAGATCATGCTCTGTTATCTATATTGACAACCCTTTTTGCCCCCTAATGTGTCTGTACCATGAGCAACAATTCAGCAACCTTCTTCAACCAACTGATCCCATCGTAAAATAAATAAACTACATTGCAACCATAAACAAACTACAAGGTTTCTCGTATGCATGTCTAGTATTGGCACACAACAGTTTGTGATCACTTCGTATTTCTTAGGGAATTGGTGGTAGGAGAAGCATCGTCTTTGTCATAGTTACAAGGAGAAGCATCCTTCTTAGAACTCACACCACCACTTGGATTTCTATATACGGATTGAACACGTCTACGAGCCAACAATAGCTCCACCATATGTTCTTTTTCTTCTTCTCTCCCATAATAAACTTCCTCAGTTAAGACAAAAACCTATTTCTTTACTAGCAAAGATTCGATCTCATTTTTCTACAACACCGTCATAATATGAGAGGAAGGAAAGTAAGAATAAAAGTCGCCAATATCAATAATGACTTGACGCCTATTAAGCTTTTTCAATTGTGGATCTACAGACAAAAGTAGGACTCTTACATGATATGGTGCACATTGTTTTCAACAATACTAGACAGCCTTGTTTGCTAGTTTTTTTTTTTTTTTTTTTTTTTTTTTTTTACACTCATTCTATAGATAGTGTTTGTGGTTATGTTTTAAAGAGAAGAGGTAAAAAGTGTTAAAAAAAAAAAAAAAAAAAAAAACCTAGCAAACATGGGAGGCTAAAATTATATAGAAACCATTAAATAGGTCATAAGCCATGGAATAGCTTTCTTCATTATTTTTGTACTTTTGTCTTTTGAGAATTGCCCCTTGAACTCAATTATCCTCTCCATCGGAAATGCTTTCGGTTGTTACAAGTGGGTTCAACAAAAGAACTGAAATTTTACATTTCAATCACATCGTTATATTTGGTTGTAAACTGGTGTACATAAGTTTTCAAGAAACAATTATATGTATTGTCATACAAATATAATTAAATATTCTTTGCGAAATTTTCATGAATAATGAAGAAGCAAAATCAAACTTTGGAGTTTTCTGCTAGTGGATCCATGGTTAAATCGATGTTTGAATGGATGATACATTTGAAGTTTTGTGTCAAGTCGTTATTGATTTGGAAGATTTGGATCTAGAGTTTGATAGACTTTTGTTTGAAGTTTGATTGCTTGTAATACAAATACAAATTTAGATGACAATGTAAAGATTGGAGAATAGATGAGCCATCGAGAAATGTAGTTGACAATAATATGTGTGATTATAGAAGTAGTGATTAATGGGAAAAGAAGTGAGATATTGTGGAGAATTATCACCCCCAAAATTTAGAGTTTGTCAGAAAATGAAAATGTAACTAAGTGTCCATTTTATTTTCTCTTTTTCTATCTTTGATGGAATTTGGTTTAAACCAAGCTCAAAAAGGCTGGGTTATTTGTAATGTATTGGGGTTTTTGTTAATATTCTCTTGAATCCCTCCATGTATTGAAACTCTACACAGATCATGTTTGGACAGGATAAAGATGGCTTAAAGTAAAATCCCATTTTGGGGGATTATAATCTTTCTTTAAAATTGGGAAATTTGTAATTTGCGAAGTGGTGATCATGTAGTCATGCCATCTCATGTAAGTTACGAAAGTATGATAATTAGGCAAGGTGCATAGCATCACTCTGGAATGAACCATAATCAACAAAGGACGACGAGTATGAGATTTGATTTCATAAAAATACAAAGTTTAGATTTATGAGGGAATCAAGGATTCCCTTTCTTTTTTGTTTATGAGATTTAAAATATAGAAGACAATGTAATTCAAAGAAAGGAAAATGTGCAAGAAGAAGGTAGCTAGCATTCTTCCATAGCAAAATATGCAAAATTTAAAGGGAGTTGTTATGTGTACCCGACTATTGGCTCAAGGACCCCAACTTAATGTTTGATTTTTAGCTTTTAAAATTTGCTTAGTGTACTCGTAAACATTTTGGTTCCAAATGTGATATTGATTGAGGACATTGTAAGAAGGAGGATTTCCAAATGTAAAATTTTGGATATAGGTTTTTTTAGATTTTAAATACATTTTTTTCAAATATGATATAATAATAGTGAAATTGATATATTGATTTCATTTTTAATTTATTTGACTTAAAACATATTAATTTTGCCAGCCCCTTTACGGTTGATGAACATAATGAAATTTAACGAATGCGCGACCGAATTTAGTTTTATAAATAATAAATAATAAATAATAATAATTGCCATATATGTTCTTGAATATTAATGCTCTTAAACGATAAATTTTCCTAAATAAAATTTTTTTGCCACTAAATGATTTTAATTAATAAAAAGCGATATTAATGCTCAGTGACTCTCTCAACCAACAACTTCCAATCTCTTCAACCACTCCTCAAATCCCAAACTTCTCTTCACATCGGTGACCCTTTTCTTCTCTTATTGAATCAACCCCTCTCGAACGTTGTTTGATTGTACCTAAGCCCTTAAGATAATATATTTAAAGCCCCCAATTATCTATTATCTCGTAATATAACCTTAAGTCCATCAAACTTTATTTTTCCTGAAAATGCCCTCTCCAAAGTAGAAAATTTTCATCAAGTTCGGTTGCAAATTGAAATAAAATTAAATGATTGTTAGAAACTTATACCATATTAGTGCATACTAGCAAAATCGGGGCGTGTAATTTTTTTTAACTAATGTTTCAAAATTATTAAATTATTTTGATAGCCAACTTAAAAAAATTTAACCAAATCACCTAAATTTTTAATTTGTACTTATGTAGAACACGTCGACCCCCTAGTACTCTTATATTGGAATAGATGGATATGTGTACTTGTTCAAAAGATCCGTTAAATGGTCGAATAAATACCAAGGACTGTGATTTAGCGAAATTTTACAAAATTTCGTGAAATATTTCATTTTTGAGATCTAAAAATTAAAAGTACCGAAATCGAAAAGTATGTTATTTTGACTAGTTATTTCGAAAATATTCGTGTTATTTTGTAAATTTCGGTAGTTTCGTGTAAAACCCAAAAAGTTATGAAGCAAATTAAATTTTATTAGGTGGAATCTTTGTCATTTTCATAGATTTCGATATTTTCGTGTAAACCCCAAAAATTTATGAAGAAAATTACATTTATAGGTTAATTTACTTGTATCTTATTCAAGAATTGTGATTTCGTTTTTTGAGGTAATTTCGGTAAGTCGATTTTAAGAAATACTTTGTTATATATAGAAAAATGTAAAATTTTCGATTGTAATTTTGAAGTTATCAATATAATTTCAGCATTTTAAACTCTTATATACTACATAAAGAGTACCACAAGACTCATAATGTCATACAAATAATATATTGCATAAGAATTACTTATATACCAAAATTTTAATACTAAACTAAAGTTAAAACAGGCTAAAATGTAGGGAAAGTGACATTGAGCTAACAAAATAAATGAATATTTCGGATTACGAAAGAAATTTCGGTAACTCGAAAATAAGATATATTTTGTGAAATATCAACATTTTTTGAGAAATCAAATTCCTTGATCTTACTTTTCTGCATATTCTTGAAAAAAAAATTCATTTTTTACCATACAACTAAATATTTCTTAAAATAGAAGACTGGAACTATTTTGAAAGAGAAAATCACAATCCTTGACAAATTAGATGCCTAGTTGGAAAAAAAAAACTTCCAAGTAAATTGAGAGTCATACATCTTACAGTAGAGAAAATATAAAGAAACTAGAGATCAGATTAGAGAATATAAAGAAACATGAGAAGAAAAACTAGAGATCATATTGGAGAAAATAAATAAACATGAGAAGAAAGTACCGTATCTTCCAAGTGTTCTTCAATGAGATTGAGTTGGATACACGGAGGGCACTGCAAGGGAATGGAGAAAGGAAAATGAAAATAAGATGGAAGAGACATGCTCACATGTGAAAACAAACACATCACCTCGTTTGCCTGCTAGCAAAGTCAGTCAACACTAAATTAAAAAAAACTAAAAAACTATATTAGGCACTTAACCTCTTGTGATAAAATAATCTTAGCCCACTAATCCGATACAGTCTCTAATTAGAATTAATTAATTTTCTGCCTCCCTTCCCTACTCGAGCAACTTGTGTTGATTGTATGGGTCTATGTAAATTGATGTACGAGATCGAGATTCCATTTGTTTTAAATTCAACAAAACGGCCAATATTATTAATTTGCCCATTAAATCAGTCCTGGCTGGCTTCCATGTATATAGATATTCATAAGTTGACAAGGAATTATTAAATATGCACAATACAGTCTATCCTGGCTGGCCTCCATGTAGGAATTATTAAATATTACATGGTTTTGAAATATAATAGTTTAATGCATTATTTATACTCTTGTTGATGGATCTTTGTACTTGTTCAAAAGATTCGTTCAATGGTCGAATAAATACAATGGCCAACGCAGTTTGCAAAATATTAATGGTAAAGGTTGCTTCTGAGACCAATATTTAGATTAAAACAAGATCCCAAATGTTTTGCAACTTGCACAAACCTAAATTCTACTTCAGAGACACAGTTCCATACCTTCACTGTTACATACTTATACCTTCACTGTTACATACTTATATCAATTATCCAAAATTTTGGATGTATGGTGCAACTTTAATGTCAACCACACAAACGAAAATTTGAACAAGTTGCTATACCTTCTAAACAAGTTATAATATTTAAAAAAAAAAAAACAGATTTGATATAAAGTTAATAATTAAAAGTACATATGATTTGCTATGAAGTGTTATATAATTTAATAAACTAAAATTAACACTGCTATAATGTTATTTTGGTATCAAAAGTATGTTATGTGATTGATTCTTATGTAATATGTAATTTATATGACACTATGACTTATATGAGACTTTTTATGTGGTATTTAAGAGTTTAAAATGCATAATTTATATTATTAAATGAAAAATTATAATCAAATTTTTACGTTTTTCTTTAAAAAAACATTTTACTAAATATTTCTTAAAATTAACTCGAAAAAAGAAACCATAATCCTTGATTGCAACGATCAGGCCGGTAAGGTTGGATGTGAAGAGGTGTTTGAAAGACGGGAAATTGTGTTTCTCTTTTTCACCGAAGGTAGTTTCATCCAAAAAAAAAGGCATGTGTCAGTATTTAGTAACTTTTAGCATAAGATATCTTGATAGACGATTTTTTTTAGTGTTTAAGGACCACAATTTCGGGTGGTCTTAAGACTCTGGATTTTGGCAGCCTATCAGCCCGTGTCTTGCTCAAGGTGTGCTCTTGCTCGCTTTGTGATTATTATAAAGAAATTCATTTTTTACCCTCTGCATGTATCTCATGGCACACTTGTCAAAATGAGCTGAAAGTTCATCACGTTGTTTATGTTGTGGATTTAATTTTTTTCAAAATTTTAGCTCAAACGAATTAATTATGATTTTTTATATATTTAGTAGGGTCGTGTTAACTAAATGGAATTTAAGTGAGTCCTAGCCCAACAATGAAGCTCCCTATTGGGCCCTCATGGCTAAATTTTTTGTAAATAATTAATCCGTTTCATCGTGCATATAATAGCTTATATGCAAGGATCAAGTGTTTTTGTGATGGATGCTACTGATTCGAGAATAGTCACAATAACTTCTTCAATAATTCCTCACATAAGATACATTATGTCCAAATTAGATTGACAAACCCATGATATATCATATAACACCAAAGTGTTTTACTACCCGCTTATACATCCAAGTGGTGGTGTGAGTTCTAAGAAGGTTAATACTCGATCTGGAACATGTTTCTATTTATCCAATACTCCCTATAAGTGGGCTTGGGAATACAACTCTTGTGCATATGAAGAAGAAATATTCCCAAACCCACTTATACGGATTATTGGATAAATAGAAATATGTTTCAGAGTATTAACATTAAAAAGAAAATACTAATTATGTTGTACATGATTTATTATTGTGAGGGTTCCAAATTTTATTCAATTTTTTTTTGAAAGATGGGGGGGGGGGATTGCCTTCTCTAGTCCCTTAATAGGTCCGCCACTAACTTCAATTACTAACAATGAGGAGAAGGTCACGATTCAGTTCATGCCGATTAACTTTCAAGAAGAAAAAAAATGAAATAAAAAAATAGGCGAATACAAGAAGAGAGGAAATTAATAAGGTGAGAAGAAAAAAGTAAAAATAAAATAAAAAGAGGGCCATGAACTCACACATGGCAATATGTACGTACATCTTATTTTGTTATTCGCAACTTGACTCATTTATGTCTTTTTTTGTCTGTCACATTTGTTGAAAAGACTTGGGAGATTGGATTCATAAGATAGAACAGATATTTCAAGTGTTGGAAAATGCAGTTTGCATACATTACAATGTTTCCCAAATAATTGCACTCTTCATTAGGTTAGAAGGTACAGAGACTAGCAATTTGAGTTTATTAACCAACGCACATGTTTTCAACAGTCTGTTTTGCAAAATGTAATTAAATGTTATGCAAATTAAGGATGATTATAATTGGGTTCTTCCACTTTCAATGGACACATTTCATTAATGCTTGCTGCTCATTTAGTTCATAAATGTATCTCTTAGTTGCGCTTACTATTGAACAAAAGCAAGAGAAGTCAGCCTGATACTAATTCTACAATCTGGTCTTATCATTATTTCTTCAGGAAAACTACGACAACTGGACCTAACAGGAAACCCTGGGTGTTACCAGCCAGGTAACACTTCATTGCTTTCCGAGTTCCAGTTCCATGGGGAACCTATTGTGATACTTCCGCAATTGCCTGCCTCTAATACTCCTTATGATGACGATCCATAGATGACATGAACCATATAACTTTTGGAAAGTAAGGGACTTCTCTCGACTGATAATAGTGTTTAGCAGTTTGCAGTGTTTTTCTGCACTTTTAGCAACAATGTAACTTCTTGTTTTCATTTTTACATAATAGGCTTCATAACTGCCATCATGGGTGTCATCTTTTTGGATTTCATGCTCCTTCTGAATGATATGAAGTGAAGAATTCTAGCATAGTGTGTAAAGGTCATAATTCTATTCTAGATTTCTGCATTTAGTTGGAAATACATTTATTAACATAGTATTTTGTCGCATCCAAATACATCATTAATATGAGCACAATGTCATGTTACCATATAGCATGCAACAACACTACATTTAGATCCAAATAAATGTGATCATTTGTCCACCATAATATTTTGCACAAACTGAGGCCCTATTTAGCTTATAGATTAAATATGAGTGGGTTTTTACATCAAGTTTATAGCATACAAATTGAGAGAACTTGAGCAAATGTATGGATAGCCATGTGGTAAGATATGTATGTCAGTGACAGATTACTGAGCACCCCAGTCGGTCAGAAAGATTCAATCTGCATTTATTAGTCATTTAGATCAATCCTATTAAAGCTTTCTCATTTTTCTGCCATCAAGTCATTCTTGTTATCGCAATTTTTATGCATCCTTCTCACCTAAGAAGCGTCCCCTGTATTCAATCTGGACAGCAAGAGTCCCCACATAGTCCATTTTCATGGCGTGAAAGGTCTATGCGATCATCCTTTACTCTCGACGATGGATGCTCACCATGCTTGCTAAACAAACATGTGCACCATCTGCCCCGTGTGACAATGACTCTGGACTCATCACACGTCTTTTCATTTCAATGAATTTGCGGATGAGAGTCGCACATAGTCCATTTGTATGACATGGAAGATTTATTCCACGGTATCTATCAATTGAAATTGTATACCACTTAGCTTCACATTACATGGAACCCAGGGAATATTAATCAAGCAAACTGGCTGGAATCTAGTTTATTTTCACAAAAACATATTTGATTTAACTAATAGCAGGGAAGAGGCTTTCTTTCGAGCCTGCCCGAATTACTTCGATGACTCTGCCCCATCCACCAATTCTGCTGCACGAATCATTACTGGTAATTGTGGAAATAAAACTAACTCTTTGCTGATGCTGGTTTCATACAGGTCATTTGGTTTGGCTGCAGTGGATTAGTGGAGCCACATTTTGGATTCGAACGGAGGACCTGGAACTTCTGAAGGAAAGATAAACAGTAGTTTGAAGCTGAATTTGTGGCGGCTTCTAAGCATTTTCTTGGTGCACGTAGACGGGAATGGGTGAGATTGTTCTTGTGCTGTGGACTTGGTCAAGTCTTGTTGATTGATGCAATCATCTCAGCTGGAATCAGAAGCTGTTTTTCTATCGATCTTCTGCTTTTTTGGATGTAATTCCTCCAAACTTTGTGTAAATACTTCTGTTCACACCAGGTTCTAATCAAAATTAAGTGATATTTGTTGCATTGAAAGAAACTGTCACTACACCATATTGGCATTTTTGTAACAATCTCCAAAACAGTATCACTTTTGAAGTGTAACAATTCACCTAACAACTTTACACATTTTCACAAACAAAATGATACAATAATAGTATCACCATGAAGAGTATGATTATAAAAGTGATAATATTCATGGTGATCCAACTTATTGTATCATTTTTTTGTGTTACTGTTTTTCATTTTTTGACTAAATTTAGTTTTGATTTGAAATTGTTTGGTGAATTGTAACATCTCAAAAGTGATACTGTTTTGAGAATTATTACAAAAGTGCCAATTTGGTGTAGTGTGTGGAGAACTGTATTAAATGTGAGTCTCCTTCACAATACAAATTTGACAATCAAATAACAGACCGATGTGATTATAAATTCTAAGGAGACATCTCTTTTGGGTACGTGATAGTTTAATGTAGATGGATTCTAACATGTGAACTTGAACATAGGTTGGCTTGAGAGGGGCGCCAGTACTCGCAAAGTATCTGAATGACTTACATAAACTACACAACCATACCTCCATTGCCATCATGGTTGCAACCAGCATAAAACCCTTGCACTCAGCCAATTCGAGATAAAATCCTAGCAGCCCATCTTGTTGGGTTAACGATAAATGTATTATATTCGTTAAAAATAAGTGCAGACAAACAGTCCATATTCTGCAGGCTTTTCTATAGTTTGATAGTACAGCAAAAGTGAGCATATTTGTTTTCTTTGATAGCGTGCATATAAACGATTTGAAAGGCATCCTGTTGGTCGATAAGTTTGGTTTTCTTTATTTATTTTAGAAAAATAAATTCATCTGTGAAGCTAAAATCAAATATAGCAGAAAAGAGACTGGCTTTAGTTCACAGAGAATATCTGGTAAAATTATATGTAAAATCAGAAATACTGAACTTTATAGATTAATTAGATCGATTATTTTACGATTATAAAAGGTTTTATTTCGATTTATATCATTTTAAACATCACATTCATGTTTCAACTTTCGTCCAATGCCAATGCTAGACCAGCTAGCCTAGTTGGCAAGTACTTGTGGAAGATCCTATTGTTGGTAAGATTTTTGGCACTAGTCACTGGTCTCATAGAAAACAAGCTCACCCCTATAACTTTTGCCCGCTATCTCAGTTAGTAAGGCTTACAGTGGATGGTATCTAATTATCCATCTCAATAAAAACAGGCTCATCTCAATTATTTTGCTTACAAAAAAAATTATAATAACTCGACACCATCCAGGGTTGCTTTCCAATCTTAACCTCATGATCTAGACCACATTTTTCAACCTTTACAATTCACAAAGCCCACATTGACACATCTCTCATAAGGTGCACCCATACTTGACCACCAATATTTACACATCACGAAGCCAATAATGACTCACCCCTCACAAGTCCACTGATGCTCAACCTTTCACAAAACTCACCACACCTAAAAAAAGACCTATTTTCTTTTTAATCACCATCACTTCTCCTTAATTCTTTTAGCTTCCATCACCAACCCTCCCTTGTCTATTTTCCTTGAATGGAGTTTCCACCATCCATTCCATTTGTTGGTCCACTTCACCTCCATACCTATACAATACCTTAGAAACCCCCAAATGAAGCTTTCACCATCTACTTTCCCTAACCCTTCACTCCATCTCCATGTCATTCCCTTACAAAAGCTTTCAATCGAGCCTACACCACCATCCCCTTTTACACCATCATCATACTCTTGATACCCCCTCACATCACCCTGCACCAAACCATTCATCGGACCACACTTTTTTGAGGAGAGAATGCTCATATTTTCTTTGTAAAAATAAAAACCTCTGACTTTACATGCAAAGATTAAGTTTGAACGAGTTTAGAGAACTAAAAGAAAAGGAGAAAAAAGAAAGACGAAAAGGCTCCTTAATTTCCATTTATCTTTGGTTTTTCGCATGATAGGATCGCAGGAAATTCAGGCATAATTTTGATTCATTATGGAATCTCTAGACCAATATACTTTTTCCTCACTTTGCATTCTGTTCCACACGTAGAACCAGGTGGTGAATCAAAAGAAAGTCAAACTGAGGACAGTGATCAATTTTGATTTTTTGGGGCGAATTTCAGTAGCCTACACCTAGTCTACCGTGCAATGAACAAGAAAAGAGTTAACGAAATTACAATGAAATAAATTCATCCACTGACCATAATAATCATCCCTCCAAATTGGGTTCAAGCGACATGAGTCCTCTCACAACACCTTCGCCATAAACCTCATCCTCATCATAGAGTGAAAAAAGAAATCCAGCTGCATTTTGTTTGATGGTTGGATCCTTTTCTTGCAATAACGACACATGACAACACACCTCATATTTCTCCTTTAGACGCTTTACAATCCTGCAAACACATGAAGGCGCAAACAAACTCAATTACATGCACTTGGAAATGACAAGACACACTTAAACAAGAAGCCTTGACATGTATCTATCACGTTGTCATCACCTCAGGATATCTATACTTTAGCTGTTTTATAATCTTACAAGATTGCAAGGGTGCAAACAAAACTCAGTTGGAAATAGAACGACCAAGAATTGATTTCCTTGGTGATAGATAGAAAATAATACTGATTAAAACTGCGGTGATAAACATTGCGGTAAAGACATGTTTGAACACAATGAAGTAAGCAAGCAAGTAAATCAAACTGATAATACCTTTCAGCTCCTTTAAATTTTCTATTGCATTCGCAACGTCCCAGTCAGCAGCCTTCAATGCAGTCACAGCCTTTGCCCTTGAAACTCCGGCACGTCTCATCACAATTTCTAAGTCCTTGTGCACAAATCCTGTGTCATCATCATCTTCACTGTCACTTGCTACCATGTCACTAGCTATGATGCTAACATGGTGAACGTGGGCAATCTTGGACCAGTCTTCTCCAGTGTCCCTCTTGTATCTTCTCTTCAATTCAGCACCACATCCCCAAATTGTCAGTTCTCTTAGGGCAGTGAGGTGTTTCATCCCTTCTGGCAGCACTTCCCTATTCTTGCAACCTACAATGCTCAATTCCTGGAGATTTGTTAGAGTGCCGATCCATTCAGGCAAGTCCATCACTTTTTCTTCTGAACATCTTCTAATAGATAATTGTTTAAGCATCACAGCTTGTTTGATCCCCTCTGGAAAACGAGCTAACTTGGGTATGGATTCCAAGTCTAGGGTTTCAAGAGCAACCAAATTTTGAAAATCATCCTTCATGTTGAATTCCAGCTGTTAGGATACCAATCATATTTAGTATTTAATTGAGATTAGAACGTCTTAGTTAGAACAATATTTTATTTTTGAATTAGGAGTTATTGTTTGATTAGAATTAGGTTTGAATTCAATTAGAAAGTATTATTTTGCTTTCAGTTATAAATACATATGATGTAATAAAATTTAGGTAAGTAATACAAGTTTTATTTAATTTATTTGATGACTAATCCCCGATCAAAGGATCTAGGTGATTTACCAGCTCTGGGCAATTCCTTATTTCTAGACTAACAAGACAACTCATGTCCAGCCTAGGCAATTGCTTCAAGCAATCACATTCCCCAATAAAAAGTGATCTGAGGGAGGATAGCTTAATCAATCCCTCTGAGATAGCTTTAACTTTGGAGCAAGATTTGATCACCAAATTCTGAAGAGCAGTAAGGTTTAGTAGCATATCTTGTGGGAAGCGTTTTAACTCGTAAATTCGCTCAATTTCTAGGTTAGAAAGTCGAGGGAGGTTTTTCAGCTGTCCCAGTACACTTTGATTACAAAACTCCAACCTTACAGATTAGAAATTCGCTCAATTGCTAGGTTAGAAAGTCGAGGGAGGATGCCAATGGGATACTTGTCATTTAAATTTTCGAAGAATAGATCCGATATTGCTTTCACAACGTCCCAGTCAGCTTCCTTCAATGCAGTCACAGCCATTGCCATTGAACCTCTGGCATGTGTCATCAACATTTCTAAGTCCTTGTGCACAAATCCTGTGCCATCATCATCTTCACTGTCACTAGCTATGATGCTAACATGCTGAACGTGGGCAATCTTGGACCAGTCTTCTCCAGTGTCCCTCTTGCATCTTCTCTTCAATTCAGCACCACATCCCCAAATTGTCAGTTCTCTTAGGGCAGTGAGGTGTTGCATCCCTTCTGGCAGCACTTTCCCATTCTTGCAACCTACAATACTCAATTCCTGGAGTTTTGTTAGAGTGCCGATCCATTCAGGCAACTTGGGTATGGAATGCAAGTTTAGGGTTTCAAGAGCAACCAAATTTTGAAAATCATCCTTCATGTTGAAATCCAGCTCTGGGCAATTATTTATATCTAGACGAATGAGACAACTCATGTCCAGCTTAGGCAATTGCTTCAAGCAATAACATTCCCCAATATAAAGTGATCTGAGGAAGGAGCGCTTAATCAATCCCTTTGAGAAAGCTTTAACTTTGGAGCAAGATTTGATCACCAAATTCTGAAGAGCAGTAAGGTTTAGTAGCATATCTTGTTGGAAGCATTTTAACTCGTAAATTCGCACAATTTCTAGGTTAGAAAGTCGAGGGAGGTCTTTCAACTGTCCCAGTACACTTTGATTACACTCCTTCAATATTACAGACTCAACAGAGGATGGCAATGGGATACTTGACAGTTTAGGGCAACCTTCAAGTCTCAATTTTTTAAGGCAGGGGAATAGTAGCTTTGCGGCTTCTGCCTGTGCTGCTTCTTCTACTGCTTTTTGTTGATGGTCACCTTCACCTCCACCTGTTAGAGACAATGATGACGAAGGAAATGATGACCATCCCTCCAACTCAGGCATTCCATCCAAGTGAAGTTCCTCAAGCGACATGAATCCACCTGCTGCAAGTGCATCACCTCCTTCATCAATGAATTTCAACCACCTACAATGTGATAGGTCCATCTTAACTAATTTGGGAAGCAACAAACTCGGGAAGCTCACCCCATTGTAGTTTCTGACAACAAACCGTCTTAAATTGGGGGGAGGTTGGAGGCCTTTCATTACTTCTGTTGCTGCTGTTGCAATGTCACGACTGATCTCTTCATCTTTAAACCAAGATTTTCCTTTTGCAATGTCACGACCGATCTCTTCATCTTCATCTTTTGCAATATTATTCCACACCAACTCTAGGGAGCAAAGATTTTCCTTTTGCAACAAATTGGCTTCTTTAGCTTCCATTGGATTTCTCACATTCTTAAGCCCACTTATTTTTAAAACTCCTTCAATTTTGTTCAACTCTCCCAACTCATTAATACCACCTCCACTCTCCCACCCCACAACAAAACTACTTAAGGTTTGAAGACAAGTTAGTTTTCCCATCCCAATTGGCATTTTGGTTAAGCTGACGCAGTCGGTATTATCCAAGTGTCTAAGCCTACTCATTTCACCCATGTCTTTTGGTAACGTCACAAGTTCGTAACACTCTCTAAGTTTCAATGTCTCCAGATTTATTAGCTTACAAATAGATTCAGGCAAGGATGTGAAAGATTTGGCAGAAAGGTTGAGATACCTGAGGTGCTTCATGTCACCTATATTGTCTGGCAGCACTGTAGATGTAGTCCATGTCATACTCAAGTCCAATGCTCGTAAGCAGATAAGACGTGAGAAGATTAATTGACTCTCAGAATCAGATAGCATGAAGTTCACTTTAAATAAAAGGGAACGCAAAGATAGAGGACATTTTGCTAGGAACTCTCTGTGAAATTGTGACAAGTGACGAGTTCTTCTAGTAATATTCTTTGTGTTTCTACCATCCACAATACAACATTCATTTCCCCCGACATCACAAGCTAGATCATGCACAAGGTCATGCATCTTACATGTTCTTATATCTCCATCTTCACCTTTTGTTATGTTTTGAAAAAAAGACCTCCATAGCAATGCCTCGAAAATCTCATTCCCAACATCTTCCAACATTTCCATACTTCCTCTGGATTTCACAAAACCATTTGCTATCCACAAGGAAATCAATTCTTCTCTATCAATTTCATGATCTTTTTGGTATATTGCGCAATAAGCAAAACACTGCCTCAGTTGTGGTGACATATGATTATAACTCAATCGTAACGCAGGTAAAATGTCATTTTCTGCCAATTGCCAAATTTCACTGTCATTCACATGTAACCACTGCCGTGGCTTTCTCTTGAAGCGCAGTGATGCCCCTAGAGCCTTTGCAGCCAAGGGTACTCCTTTGCACTTCTTTACAATTTTCTTGCCGATTCTCGTCAAGTCTGGCCTCTCTCTCTCCTCCGATCCAAATGCACGTTCTTTGAATAAAGACCAACAATCATCTTCGGGCAAAGGTTTTAGATGGTGATGTGGAAGTGTGCCAGTGATGACTGCGACATTTTCTAGGCGAGTAGTCACAATAACACAACTACCTTCAGCTCCACATGCCAATGTTCCCTTAAGTTTGTTCCATTTATCCTGATCATCTTCCCAAACATCGTCTAAAACAAGCAAATATCTCTTTCCACGCAACTTGTCTTGAAGGCCATGCTGTAGATGATCCATATCTTTAAAAGCAAAAGGAGTTTCTGAGAGAGAAGCTATGATTGCTTCCATAATACGTTTGACATCAAAATCATCAGATACACAAACCCAAGATCTAACACCAAAGTGGTTTTCTACCCGCTCATCATTGTACACCAACTGTGCTAGAGTTGTCTTCCCGAGTCCACCAATACCGAGTATGGGACAGATAGAGATGCCTTTAGGACTATTCGCCTTGTTAGGCAATGGCATCTGAGCTCTTGGATGGCTTGGCCGGCAACGATATTGATCCAATAATAGGCTCACCAATTTTTGTTTGTCTCCCTCTCTCCCAAAAACTTGTTCAGTTAAAATGGAACCAGTTTCTCGACCTGGACAGATTTGTTGATGAGGTACGAGATAACTAGTTTCTGGAACTCCCTTTCGCAGATCAAACTCACGACTTTCCTTGGCAATATTATCAATGCTCTTCATGAGCCCTTTGAGAGAATCAGTGATAAGGCTCCTGTTGTTGCTAATTTCTGGGAATTCTTGCGGCAGACCTTCATATTCCCACTTCTCAAAAACATCATCAGCCGCATAAGAAACATCCTTTAGTTCCTGTAGCCAATCTCGAATCACCAAATCAGTGATTTGCTTCTTCTCAGCATCAACAAGGACATATTTGATTTTTGCCAAAGTTTGTGAAAGCTTCTTCATTTGTTTCTGGACACGCCATGCTACACCAAAGTCCTTCTCGATTAAGTTGGCGAGCTTGTCAGACACAAGTTCAACAAGTGGAGAAACTACCACTTGATTTGCCATCTCGATCTGCATAAAGAAAAACACTATTCACTCAGGTAGTTGAGCATCAAGGATCAGATTATGTTGACACAATTAAGCATCACTCCAACATAGAAAAAACAAAGAAAATGCAACAAGGGAAAGCTTGTTGTAGTCTCCAATAAGAACACCAATACTTTCTATGAATATATCTTAGGAAGAATAAGATTCAATGTTTAAGGCCAAATGTTTAGTCCATGCTGTTCTCCATTGAGCGTTATAGCGAATCAACAAGCTATGCAAGAAAAAGAAAATGTATGAGATTTTTAAATTTACCTGAATAATAGTGTGCGACGATCTGCAGGGATCAAAGGGGGAAGTCAAGCTGATCAGTTGAGCTTAGCTTTGCACAAGAACTAGAGGAACAACAAGAGGTAAATGGCCAAAATTGTTATACTTAGGAATGGATGCTCTTAATGGATTTGTAGCTTTTAAGAAAAGAAAAAAAAATAGCAGACAAGAACAATGACTTGAAGTCAATAAAGCTTGTATTGTTTGTTCTCCAATGCTTTGGTATCGAAATCTTATCTTCAATGGTTGGTCTTCCTTCATTGGGACCAAACAGTCTATGATTCTTTTCCCACCTGCTAAGAATTGAAGATTATGCTGGCGTGTACAAGATAGATTGCAGTAAATTTTGTTTTTTGAATCTATGATTCAGTAGTAATTTTTTTTCTTTTTGTATCCTTTCATTTGATCATGTTACCTCCAAGATAATGGCATTATATGGATTCCTTAATTAAGTAATCATCTACTAAAAAGATTGAAATACACTTAAAAGTATACGAAGCAAGGAACAAAGTGTGGATGCAGACACCATGACTTGGAGGAATTATTAAAGCTTCCATTATTTTTTCTAGTTAGAATTTGGTGCATCGGCTTTGAATTTGGTGCACCGGCTTTGAATGGTGCATCGGCTTTCCAAAAAAAATAAAACACAAATCACATTGTCCCCTAATCTTGTTAGAATTTGGTGCATCGGCTTTGAATGGTTGACATTAGGTGACTTATCAACGCTTATTAATCAATAAGCTTTGTTTGTCTTTATATATATATATATATATAAGTTTAGCCAATAGCAGATCAAATGGAACTATTAGCAACTCATAAATCATTGAAAGGAGTTTGACCTTTTAAATACTGTTGGACATCTTTGTCACTTGTGAAAACTTATTCTTCTACCATTACAAAATCAACATTTCAAACTTTTTTTTTTTTTTAATCTTAAATTGTTATTGGCTTGTTCTTAGGGGGTATATCATAAATGTACTAATCTCAGGGTGTGTTTGGTTGCATGAAATCCTATGTCATGGGAATCCATGAGGGGACCACTATATTTTAGGCTAAATTGATATATCACTTCACATCCACGTGATCAATGGTGGGAATGAAAGTCCCATGAACATGAGAATCACATGCCTTGGGGGCCAAGGAGTGAGATTCTCATATTCATGGGACTTCCATTCCCACCATTGATCACAAAATCAAATGGTGGTCAAATGGTAAATGTGGAGTGATATATCAATTTAGCCTAAAATATAGTGGTCCCCTCATGGATTTCCATGGCATAGGATTCCATGCAACCAAACACACCCTCAGTTTTCTATAACTACATTTCACTCTCGTAAGAAACATCACCCATGGAAGTAATCAGCTCCAATATTTAATTTTCAAAAATTCTAAATGGCCTGGGAAATCCAGCGAGGTTGACTGCCTGGGAGGGGCGAAGTTACACTTTTGCCCCCTCCCTCTTTAACAACTTTTAGAAAATGTGTTAAAAAGGAGGGGGCAAAAGTGTAACTTCGCCCCTCCCAGGCAGTCAACCTCGCTGGTTTCCCAGGCCAGCTAGAATTACTCTTTAATTTTAGTAATCAACGTTCTTGACCTGACCCTCTATTCAATTCATGGAAGTAATATCTTCTGATCACCCAAAATTTAGTGACTTTACTATTTCATCTCATAGAGAAAATGGAGTAAGATTTAAAAAGTTTCAACCGTGCAAGAATTTATATTTGATGGTATCTCTTCTGTTTTATGCTGAAATGACATATTCTGACCACTCCCATCCGTTTGAGCTAATAGAGATAATAGCACTTGATGGTACATCAAATAAGACTGCCATCCGTCGATCATATATGTGGCAAAGTTCGCCCAAATGTTTCAAGACTAGGTCAACACACAAAACCCAAAAAAGTTGGGCTTTATGGCCGTTTTTTCCACAATTCGTAATCAGATTTTACCAATGGATCCATTCTATCACTAAAAACTTGTGGAATTTCCAATTAGGTCACGCCTCTTCCATTCGTTTGCAAATGCTAGCAAAGCAATTTCCTTTTATTACTATACTTGCACTATATGTCCGCAGGCTAAGCAAACTCTCTTTAAGTTTTTCCCAATAATACATTCAACAAAAACTAGTAGACCATTCCAATTGATTCACTGTGATATTTGGGGTCCATTTTCTTTTTCCATCAAATTCAAATGCTAGATTTTTTTTAAGCCAAGTATTGTCGATGACTACACTCAGTGACATATGGATATATTTAATGAATGTTAAATCCAAAACTGTAAAAAAAATCTTACAGTCCTTTGCTTTGGTGCAAAATCAGTTTCACTCAAAATCCATTCACTCATTTATAGCACGGTGACCTAGATAAAAAAAATTCAATGATGTTCGAATCATTTGATCCGAGTCTGACAAAGGACCAGAATTATTATCGAGTGTCGTGCAACCATTTTCACATCCCATGTAGTCATCCATCAACGTAGTTGTGTTGCTACACCACAACAAAATGGTGTAGTGGAGAGAAAACATCGTCACCTACTTAACTTTGCAAACTCGCTTTACATTTTCAAGCTCGTCTTCCATTATCTTTTTGGGGTGAATGCATTCTAACTTCAGCCTATTTCATCGACAAACTACCAACCCCTTTGTTAGGTTTAATATATGGACATGATATCTTTTTCAACACACCACCCAGATATAATCATCTTCATGTTTTTTGTTACTTGTGTTTTACCTGTAATGCTTACATCAAAAGTAAATTTAATCAAAGAGGGAAACTGGATATTTTTCATTGGGTATCCTAGGCTCATAAAGTGTATCGCATTTTTTTTTATGTTGCCTCCAAAAAAAAATTACACTTCCCGTGATGTGATTTTCCATGAGAATGTTTTTCCTCGTCAATATTCCAACCTCACAATTGAACTCGCAAGTTCATCTGTTGCCTCTCATTGATGATGTTTAATTACTCTCCACATCCACATGCAGTTTCAGATTTAACTAATGTTATATAGATTCAACTTCATCATACCAATCTGTCCCACGGTTACGAATCCAACAAAAAACTAGTCCAGCGACTACAAGGACACCAGCATCGTCACCAAATCACACTACCCTCAGCAAGTTGATGAGTCCACACAGCTACCAACCTATTTAAACAAGAAACCTCCTATTGTTTCTACCTCTCATCTAGATCATCTAGAACAAGAAACCTACCATCATACCTAAATATTTTCATTGTCCCATTCTCCCTCATTTGGCCAATATAATTCAATCTGACTTTTAAGGTAACTAATGTTTTTTTTTTTTTTGAAATTGAGCTGGGGTTTTTAGGATCCCTGAACCTTATATTGATAAAAAAATATGATGATAAAGTTTACAATCGCTCATACGTTCACTCGTTACATCATCTACAGAACAAAAAACCTGCTTCAAAGCTTCAACAAAGAACCTAATTAGTTCTAGATTCACCGTCTCTAGGTTGGGGAGTAACCTTGCAAAGTTTTCTGCTACTAAAGTGGTTGCATGATAGACCTGCCATAACTTTTCTTCTTCATAATTATCAATCAATCCTTTAATCACTCCCATGACCTGATTTATACCTTGTGGGCCCCATGATATATGAGAAGTCGTCGTAAAGAATCGAAACACAATGAATCATGATATAGAAATTATTGAATGTTAACACTAATCTAGCATCCATACAAGATACTAATAAACATTTGCATTCTACCTGTATTATCATCATCGGTTACCTGAATTTAGGATTGTCTTCTTGCTTCGAGAAGACCTTCGAGGAACATATTCTGTGGGAGGCTGTATTGTGGTAACCTCATGTGCTTCGTAAATAGTATTTTGCCCCTCTTTTGCTGTTTTCGCTTCAAGTAAGGCTTTAATTTTGGTGATCAATGCATCCTTGCCTATTCTTGCAATTGTTGTATTCAAAGCATTGATGGCTTGGGGTGTTAGCCAATCCATGGGCGCTTTTGGAGAGTTCGTGCGATCTTCCCCCTGTCTTCCATCAGTCATTTCTCGTCCTACTTCAGGAAATGTAGATTTTGAGATTGCATCAACCTCTTCACGGCATCTTTTTTGATTTGGAGCAACTTCTATTTCACGTTGAATTTGCACAGGAGCATCAACTTCTTGTTGGCTTACTTCGTGTTCCTCAACTTGAAGTGTAGGGATAACTTCTTTGTTTGATTGGTTCGCAGTATCCATCTCATCATCATACTGATTTATAATATCTACCTGATCATTCACGTTGCTTGTGCTCTCACTTGCATTGGTGTTGGTCTACCTTCTAACATCTACGCGCTGCATTGCCTTATTGGGCCTGAATGCATGTTTTCCTGAAACAATGGTCCAACCATTTTTTTCTTCCTCATTCTGATTCTCATCTACTTTCTTCCCTATTTCTCTCCAAACTTTTGGAGTTGTTTGTCTAATTGGGCTTACTCTTTGGACAACTCATTTTGTTGTGCCCAAACCCTGCACACGAGATGCATTTGGCTGGAACCCAAGCATACTCCACTTCCACTAATCTCTTCTTCTCATTATTGATAACTATTGGTATTGCTTTGGGGAGTTGGCTGCTAACATTGATTTCCACACAGACTTTTGCATATGACAATCGTGTTCTCTCCTCTATTGCTTTGTCAAGCATGATTGAGACTCCTATTGCACTTGTAATTTTTTGGATGCCTTCTGGGTTCCAAAGGAACAATGGTATCTTCTTCAATGTAACCCATATGGGAATGGTAGTAAGTGCTTCTTCCTCGTCCATAAATGGGTTCCAAGCTCGAAGAATGAAGAATCTACTGGCAATGTGTAAATGTCCCATTTCCAGAACTTTGTCCCTGTCAGTTTCCTCTCTAAACTTGAACACAAAGTTCTTATCTCCATGAATATTCATCTCAAATTTATGAATTCCCCAAACTCGACTGAGGTATTCTTTGACATACCTATACGCCAATCTCCTCCCTACGAACCTACCAATAATCAGTCATTCACACTCTTCAATTCTGGTTGTGAAATCAGAGGTGCTAACATGCACTATTTTTTGGCCATTCGCAATCCCAGGGGGTACGTATTGAAGCTTGGTTGTGCCCGTAGACTTGTGCTGCTTCAGCTTTGATGCCCAATCCATCTTGGGTAATGTCGGAGCAGTAGCAACGGCTTGCGTAGCACTCACCGCAAATCTACTCATCACACCATCGATCTCATCTTGATGTGTATTTGGGTTGGTTTCAAGTCCCCTCTTGTTGGTTTGTGCTTCACCATGAGGAGGTGAAGGACCATCCGGCGTGGTTGTAGACGCCATCCTTGATTAATCATCCACGAAGTTCATTAAACTCAAGGGGGTAGGTCTGACAAAGAGGAAGAAGATTTGAAGTCTATGGGAACATATCTGAAGAAGCTGTAGTCTCAGACACAGATTTGGAGCCGAGACAGAGCAGATCTGAAGGGGAACAGATCTGAAGGAGATTCAGCCTGAAGGAGAGAACATATCTGAAGGAGATGCAGATCTGGAGCCGAAGAGAGCAGATCTAACTCGCAGCCCTCTCACAGAGCCTCTCGCCCTCGCCCTCGCCCTCACAGGGTATGTTTGGAGGAGATGGACATTGCTCTTCTAACTAAGAGTGATGATACGGTGCATTGGTACCTTGCTTGGTGTTGTGTCTGGTGGTACCCGGCACCGTAGATGTACCTTGAGATAGGAGTTAATGTTGAGTTAACTCCTATCTCGAGGTACATCTACGTGACCTGGTACCACCAGGTATAACATCAGGCAAGGTACCAGTGCACCTTAGAATTTTCCTATAACTAATGTTTCTACTCCATATCCTATGATTTTGTATGTTTCCAACACTAGTTTTTCTCAGTCCCATAAGCCTTCCTATCTATAGTGTCATCTAATGTCGAGCCCAAATCATTCCCTCAAGTTGTCAAAATTTCAGAATGGAGAGATGCAATGACTTCTGAAATTGAAGCATTAGAACATAATCATAATACGTGGACCCTGGTTCCATTACCCTCAAATCACAAACCTATAGGCTATAAGTGGGTTTTCAATATCAAGCATCACTCATATGGTTGTATTGAGTGCTACGAGGCGTTTGGTTGCTAAAGGGTACAGTCAAATTTTTCTCAACTTATTTATATTTTCAGGTTTGGGATTCTAAATTAGCCCTGCTCAATTTCAAAAAAAAAAAAACGTATAGTCAGATTGAAGAACAAGATTATCATGATACTTTTGCACTTGTTGCTAGCTAGTTAATCTTCGTTTGCTTCTTTCTATTGCTGCTTTATCCATTGGTCCATTCATAATGCAATTCTACAAGGGGATTTTTAGATGAAACCGTAAACATGACTTTACCTTCAGGATTTGCCAAACAAGGAGCAAAAAGTATGTAAACTCAACAAGTCCTTGTATGGACTCAAACAAGCTTATCGGCAATTGTTCGAGCTATTTCCTATTACTCTCACCAAAATAGGGTTCACTCAGTTTAAATCTGATTATTCATTATTTACTAAGATTCATGGTCCTAATTCCACATCTGTCCTTGTTTATTTCGATGAAATTCTTATCACAAGGAACAATCTTCTCATTATTCTGAAATTTAAGCAATTTTTAGAACAAATGTTCTACGTTAAAGACTTGGGACGACTCAAATATTGTCTTGGAATCAAAGCAGAACGTTCTAAGAAAGGCCTTCCTTAATGTAAATACACCATGGATATCTTATGATTTAGGCATCACAGGTAGAAGTATATCAGAGTTTCCTATGGAGCAAAGTATCAATCTCACTACCGATATAAGCACCTTAATACTAGATCCTACTATTTATCATCGTCTTGTTGGCCGCCTTCTATACCTTACTATCACAAGCCCAAGCCTACCTACATCCTTCACTATCTTAGTGAGTTCACCCAGTCCCCTCACACTACGCATGTGGATGCCGCTACTCGCATAGTTTGGTATCTCAAAGGTTCTATCAACAGAGGCATACTGTTATCAGCTTCTAGTTCCCTTCAAATCACCGGTTTTTGTGACTCTGATTATGCTAGTTGTCCTTTCACTCGTCAGCCTATCTAGTGGTTATTGCACCTTTATTGATTTCAGTCCTATCTCTTGGAAGACAAAGAAGAAAGCACAGTATCTCGTTCTTCAGCGGAGATCGTGGCAAGTCTTTCATATGAACTTCAATGGTTGGAGTACTTACTTGGTGATTATGGTATTCCACACCCTTTTCCTATGAGCATGTTTTGTCATAATCAAGCAACTATATATTCACATATCTCAAAATACAGTTTTCGTGAACGGACAAAACATATTGAGTCCTACCATCTGTAGAAAGAAATAATTCAATTTGTGTGTGTTTTATTCATCCCACAATAGGGTTTTTTTGTCTTACAAGAAACAATCTTACAAAAAATATTCTAGGTTCCCTAAATATGAAATTAGAATATCCTAAATATATATATATATATATATATATATATGTTTCTATAATCTATAATTAGAATATACAGCTTTCTATACTCCCCCTCAAGTTGGTGCATAGATGTCTATCATGCCCAACTTGTCAACTGAGCTGTCAAACACTTTCTGAGATATCCCTTTAGTAAGAACATCAACTAATTGCTCCTCTGAGGTTACAAATGGAAAGCGAATAACTTTCCTGTCAAGATTCTCTTTAATAAAATGGCGTTCAACCTCCACGTGCTTTGTTCGATCATGCTGGACTGGATTATGTGCAATCTGAATGGCAGCGGTATTATCACAATGTAACTCCATAGGCATTTGTAGCTTGAAACCCATTTCTTTCAGGACATTACAGATCCACAACATTTCATAAACTCCATGTGCCATACCTCAAAATTCAGCTTCTGCACTTGATCTAGCAACAACTTTCAACATTTCACAGCATAAGCAATATCAGGTCTAGTATGAGAAAGATAAATTAACCTTCCTACAAGACATTGATACCTCCCTTTATCAGTAGGGACTTGATCAGGAAGAATAGCAAGTCCATATATGATTCATCTCAATGGGTGTCTCTATTGGTTTGCAGTCCAACATCCCTGTTCAGCGAGCAAATCAAGAACATACTTCCTTTGTGAAAGTGAAATCTCTTTCTTCGACCTTGCAACTTCAATACCCAGAAAATACTACAGTTGCTCGAGATCCTTCATTTCAAATTCCTTCGACAGATACTTTTGTAAATCAATTATTTCTTTTGGGTCATCTCCTGTAACGATCATGTCATCAACATACACAATTAGAGTTGTAATCTTACCATTCTTGTGTTTGATAAACAAGGTATGGTCAGAGTTGTTTTGTTTGTACCCAAAAGCTCTCATGGACTTCGAAAATCTTCCAAACCAAGCTCTTGGAGACTGTTTCAGGCCACAAATACTTCTTCAATTTACACACCTTGCCAGCGTCTCTTGGGTTATTCTTCACGCCTGGAGGCATCCATGTACACTTTTTCCTCCAAATTTCCATTGAGAAATGCATTCTTCACATCAAGTTGGTGCAAGGGCCAATATTTATTTGCTGCAAGTGAAATTAAAATTTGGATAGTATTAATCTTCCATTAATGTGAATGTCTCCTCATAATCAATTCCATGGCGCTGTGTATATCCCTTGGCAACTAATCTTGCTTTGTATCTATCAATAGTTCCATCTGCATTAAGCTTCACATTAAACACCCAACGACATCCTACAGTCTTCTTTCCAACAGGCTTGTCTACTACCTCCCAAGTGACATTCTTCTGAAGAGCTTCCAATTCTTCATTCATTGTTGTTGTCCATTTTGGATCCTTCAATGCGTCCTGCACATTACTAGGAATAGATACAGTAGATAATTGATTAATAACAAGTGCACGTGACTCAGAAATCCTATGGTTAGACATAAAGTTAGCTATAGGGTATTTAGCTTGGGCTTTGATGTCTGGTTCATATTTCTTTTTAGAAACTCCCTTAGTAACCTTTTGTGATTTCCTAGGTTCAACACTTTCTAACACAGAAGACTCATTAGAGGGTAAAGATACCTGAGGTGGATCATTATGGGCGAGATCTTCAGTTGCTAATGTAGAAGGGGAAATGTCGTGTGTGTGAATTTCAGATACATTTTGATCATTCTCTTTTGTCTCATGAGGGATTGATCGCTAGGAACTAAGTGGTCAATTGTCTGCCCATTGGAAGTGTCTATCTCTCGAGACAAGTCATTTGCTGCTGCTGCGGGAACAGTTTCTGCTGTTATAGGAACTTCAAATTGTTCCTCCAAGTGTTCCAATTCTTCAAAGACATCAATAGAATGAGGATTCCCTTCACTATCGCTCCCCCCCTGAGTAATATGGCTCAGATTCAAGGAATGAGACATCAGGAGATATATGCATTCTCTCAGTGAGCGGGTCATAACACATGTTCCCCTTTTGGAACTCTGCATAACCCACACAAATACATTTATTCGCACGGGGATCAAGCTTGCTCCGGTGTGGTTTTGGTATGTGGACATAGGCTATGCACCCAAACACTCGGGGCTCCAAATTAGGCATAGATGGGATGGACAAAAGTGTATGAAGCTTCTGATGATGATTCTTGAACTCAATTACTCGTGGGAGAGTATGGTTGATAACATATACTGCAGATTTCACTGCTTCACCACAATAGGATCGAGGTACATTCATGCCAAACAGGGAATCATGAACAACTTCCAACAACTGCCTGTTCTTTCGTTCTGCTAAACCATTCTGTTGAGGATTATTAGTATTGGAGGTTTGATGACGAATTCCATTTGACCGGCAAAATTCAGATATAAGGTCATTGACAAACTCTCCACCATTGTTAGATTGAAACACTCTAATGGATTGTTGGTACTGTGTCGCCACCATTTTGTAAAAATCAGTAAACCTTCCAAATACCTCACTCTTTTTTTTTCAGTAATGACACCCAGGTCATCCAAGTGCAATCATCAATAAAAGATACATAATATCGAGCTCCAGACAAAGAAGGAATTTTTGTAGGACCCCAAACATCATAGTGAATTTTCATAAAGGGAATAGAACATCTATGAATACTTGGCGAATATGGAATATGGTGGCTCTTGGCCAGTTCACAAATGTCATAATGAAATTCTGAATCACTAACAACCGAAAACAAATGAGGCTGTAACTTCTTAAGATAACGAAAAGACAGTGGCCTAAAACACGATGCCATAACCATACTACCTCCGTCGCTTTATCGACTCCAATGACCTGATTAGCTTGCCCCAAAAGATTCTTGCGTTTCTCTCTCGTCTCTGTCAGATCCATGTAGTACAGGTTCCCCCTTCTAACACCATAAGCAAGAATCTGCCAAGTCAGAATGTCCTGAAACACACAGAAAGATGGATAGAACGTCACAATACATGCAAGTGTTCGAATAATTTGACAGACAGACAAGAGGTTATAAGCTAGTGATGGAACAATTAAGACGGATTCAAGAGTTAGAGTATCAGATAACACAATGGAACCTTCTCCGCTAACCAGAGTTGGATTACCATCCGCAGTAGAGACAACATTTTGAGAGGAAGCTCTAAGATGTAACACAATAAGGTTAGGGTCATTTGTCATATGATCAGATGCACCTGAATCAATTATCCATGTACTATTCGAAATAACTTTATCATTCATACCTGATTATGCTATATTAGCAAAAGCATTATCTAGATGTTCATTCCCAACAGTAGCAATGGCAGCCTTGCTTATATTCTTTCGTGACTTCTTGGTGAAGTCCCACCAATTAGGGTAACCAATCACTTCATAACATTTCTCCTTGCTATGGCCTAATTCTCCACAAATATTACACTTCTTATTTGCATATGGATTTGATTTACCTGTAGGAGGACCAGAGAAGCCTGGAGGAGTAACTGCCCTGCTCTGAACAACCAAAACAGAGGATTGCATGGTGTGATCGACTATTGGCTGGGTTGTGAATAGCATAAGAAACCTTTTTTTTTTGCTTGTACAAACACTGCAATAGAATTCTTCACGAATAAAGTGACATGGCTAAAGTTGGGAGGGGGTTCACGCAACAATTCGATTTCTGGTGGTTTTCGAAAAAGCGATTCAATTTCTGGTGGTTTTCGAAATCTAGATTTGCAGATCGATTAACTGGGTTTCAGATTTGCAGATTGATGGATTGATTGATTTCAGTGGTTGCTAGGAGAAAGGATCTTCAAAACGGAGAAAGGATCTTCGACCGTCAATGAACTCAGACCGTTTACCTCCTCCGCTTGATCGAATGGTGGTCGACTCGACTGCACCGCCGCCTCTGCTACTACTGTGCGATGAAGAAGAGATGATGAAGCAAGGAGAGAGAGGGATGTTGTGAAGGGGGCTCGATTCAGAGTTTTTAGGGCTTATTTAGGGTTGTTTCAATTGTGATTCAGGGTTTAATTCAGTTGTGATTCAGGGTTTAATTCAGGGTCGTTTCAGGGATTGATTCAAGGTTGTTTCAAGGTTTGATTCAGGGTTAAGGGTCTAATTTGAGGTTTTGCAAGGGCTGTAACAGGGCAATTGCAGGGAGCATGAAGTAGCAGCTGTTGTTTGTTGCGTTTCGATGTTGTGAAAGGAGGACGACGGCTGTGAGTGGCGATTTGGTCTCGATGGAGGGTATGCGTGGTGTGGCGACGTGATTGCGATGATGGATGGCTTGATGTTGTTACAAGCGTGGTGTCCTCCGGGATTCGGGATTCAAAAGAATAAAATGCAAAGCAAGTTCAAAGGACTGAACCTGCTCTGATACCATGTAGAAAGAAATACTTCAATTTGTGTGTGTTCTATTCATCCCACAATAGGGGTATCTATACAATAGGGTTTCTTGTCTTATAAGAAACAATCTTATAGAATATAGAAACAATCTTACAGAAAATATTCTAAGTTCCCTAAATATGAAATTAGAATATCCTAAATATATATATGTTTCTATAATTTATAATTAGAATATACAGCTTTCTATACCATCACTTTGTATAAGAAAATATTCAAAAGAAGCTATTGCTTCCTTGATACATCTCATCACCATGTCAAAAGTTGTTGATTTGTACAGTAAGCCACTTGGAAATGATGCTTTCTTACTACTTATTCACGAGTTGGGTGTTCTTGACATCCACACTCCAATTTAAGGGGGAGTATCTGTTGGAGACATTGACGGAGCCAAAATTTTTGCTAAAGGGGGGCGTAGTGATGAATCATATTTAATTAATGATAATATATTCATTAATTACTTTAACATTAATTTTTTATTTTAATAATATATAAATAACTATACAAAACATCAATTGGTGAACAAAACTTCATCTAATCTATTGGGGAAGAAATTTGATTCATCTGATTGGGTTATTTGCGATTTGCTACTATAAAAAATATAACTAATTAAAGGTTACCACCAAGGAATGAGATTTCGCGAAATCTCGCGGAATTTCATCAAAATTTTGTTTTTTAATTTCTAATTTATGAAAAGAAAAAGAGCGAAAGAAATAATTACATTTTTTCTAGAGTTTTTTTCAAAAAATTTTGAGATTTTTTTTCGTAAAAATACAAAAACCAGGTACCAAAAATTAAAATTTTCGAGAGTTTTTTTTTTGAAAATTTTCGGAGTTTTTTCATGAATTTTGAGGTTTTTTTTTCTAATTATTTATTGATTTTTGAAACTACCCTTTGATTTCCTAATTATCATTTCTTCTACTTATATATAGATTTTTTAAACCACTCCCTAATTTTTTAATTATATATTGATTTCATGTTTGTTTCATTTTTTCATTTAAAGTTCATTTAATGTGTTTAATAGATTTATTTAATTGCCTCTTATTTCTTCACATATTTCAAATGTTCTCGAAATTCATTATATATATTTTATGTATACTTGAATTTTTAAAGTTTTTTCTTTATACACCGAAATATTTCTCGAAATATTTCTTAAAATCAGAAGACCGAAATTAACTCGAAAAACGAAATCAAAATCTTTGGTGGTGGTGTGAGTTCTAAATACGGAGTATTGGATAAATAGAAATATGTTCCAAATCCGAGTATTAACCTTCTTAGAACTCACACCACCACTTGGATGTCTATATATACGGATTGAACACGTGTACGAGCCAACAATAGCTCCACCATATGTTCTTTTTCTTCCTTTCTCACATAATAAACTTCCTCAGTTAAAGACAACAAAACCTGTTTCTTTACTAGCAAAGATTTGATCTCATTTTTCTACAACACCGTCTTGCAAATAAAGAAACACACGATTTTCTTTAGCAATCTCATCCAACTTAATATGAGAGGAAGGAAAGTAAGAATAAAAGTCGACAACAATGACTTGAAGCCTATTAAGCTTGTTGTCTAATATTTTTCCAATAGTGGATCTACACACAAAAGTAGGAATCTTGACTTGAAATGGTGCACATTGCTTTTGAAAAATCAGAGTTTTGTTGATTGCTTTTGTTTTTGTTAAAGAAAAAGAACATGATTTTCTTTCATCATAAGATTTGTTAAATATACTTTTGTTTTTGGTTTATTAAAGAAAGAAAGGGAAACAAAATACAAAGGAAATCATTCTTATATCAAGGAATGTCAAGACACCATGAAGGTGTCAAAAACCAAATTCCTAAACAAATTACAAATCGAACCCATCATCCACAACAATTTCCTAATCTCGATAACGATAGAGTGCTTTGATCTGTTGAGTCCTTCAAATACCTCCTATTTTTCTCCTTCCACACACACCACATGAGTACGTGGTGAACCCTAAACAATAACCACTCCGCCCGTCGGGAAGGATTAGCTTGTGACCACCAACTTAGTCAAGCTAAAATGGAGCCTTGAAACATCAAATTCAAACCAAATTCTGACAAGAAACTGCTCCAAATTGATTTGGAGAATCTGCAGTGAAGCATCAAATGATCCAGCGTCTCGTCAATTTCATTGCAAAGCACACAAAGACTCCCTGTGTGGATTCCTCTTTTCTTTAACCTATCTTTAGTCAAAATCTTCTCATGCAACACTGACCAACTAAAGAAATTAATCCGAGGAAAAATGTTTTTCATCCATACCAGATTCTTGTGAGAGGAAATGAAGGGGTTGGAGTGAGTCTCATAATGAGAGGCAACCAACATATCAGAAAATTCTTTCACCGAGAAGCCCACACATTTACCTTTCTACACCAAACTGTCAGATCCCTCTGAAAGCATCTGTCTAACCAACAGATGCATTAAATTGGCGACCTCCTTTAGCTCCCCAGTATTTAGGGGTCTTCGAAACGAAAGATCCCAAGAATTGTCATTAGACCAAAAATTGCTCACACTCTCATATTGATTGTTGTTAATGATAAACAACATTGGAAACAGATCCTTCAAAGATTGGTTACTACACCAAAAATCATGCCAGAAAGAGATGAGATCACCTTTCCCACATCAAAGAGAGGTGTGAGGGTAGAAGCCACTTGCGCACTGGGAGATGGACTTCCACAAAGAGCATCCATAGGAAGTGTACTTAGTTCTCTTTTCCCAAACCCATCTATTGCGCCCATATTTATCCATAATGAGAGATCTCCATAAATTGTCATTTTCTTCTGCAAATAGCCAAAGCCACTTAGAAAGTAATGCAAAATTGAAAGTGAGCACCTAGCGAATGCCTTAACCACCTCGAGATTTCGGGAAACAAATTTTCTCCCAGCCCACTAAATGCATATTTCTAGACTTTTGAGTAGAACCCCAAAGGAAATCGTGCATGATATGTTCCATCTTGACTGCTATTGAAGTGGGAACCTTAATAAGAGACAGAATGAACACAGGGATAGACGCTAATGTGGATTGGACAAGAGCTAATCTGCTTGCTTTAGAGAGAAATTTGCGTTTCCAATACGCTAATTTCGATTCCATCCTTTCGATCGTCTCATTCCACACAGCTTTACTTTTAAAACTAGCACTCAAAGGCATGCCCAAGTACTTAACTGGAAGTTGATCCGTTGAACAAGATTTTCTTTCATCATAAGATTTGTTAAATATACTTTACAGAAATAAAAAAAAAGTTTTGCCTAATTTGATTGACATACAATCTGATGTGTTCTAATCATACTTTATTATGCTGACGCAACTAGAAATTACTCCAAATGAGAAAGAAAGAAAAAAGGAATGAGAGATAAAAAAAATCAATATTTAAACCAAATTATGATGTCAAGTTGTTGTTCATAAAATATTAGCTAGTGATAAATGAATTCATAGTAAACCAATAATAATTTATGGAATAAAGAAAAGTTATGAGGATTTTTAAACTACCTTTAACAAAAAGAGTTTTTATACAAACATTAATTGGTTGTGTATTAGCAAATGATATATATAGGTTCCTGATGCATTGCCATTCAAAATCAAGATATTGGGATCGAACTTGTGAATCGATTCATAACATTTCAAGCACAACCCATATCTATTCGAACCCTAGTAGCAGTATAATGGCATCTGCAGGAATGAAAATGAAAAACTGATTGAGTTTGAGTTTAGCTTTGCACAATACCAAGAGAGTAGAAAGAATATGTATAGTTTTGGTTCTGAACAAGGTGGTGAAGATATCATATGATCTAATAAGATATCAAGAAAGGGTCATATATCTATACTGTAAAATGATTCGAGTTGTTACTATGTGACACCCGAATCATCTCTTTGACAAATGCATCCAATCCCAAGGGATGTGTCCTTTAACCATAAGTCTCTTATAAAACTATATTCAACACTTTTTACCAAGGCATCTGATCCCAAGGGATGTGTCCTTCCTTAACTCTAATTTTATTTTCTTATAAAATTAAAAAGAGTCGTTTACCTAAGCCATTATACTATTCTTTTTTTTTGAAAGCGAGCTGGGTTTTAAGGACCCCAAAACCTTTATATAAATGAAACAAAAGCAAAAACAACAATAAAAATCAGAAACAAACTCTCACAAGAAAGAGAATTATAGTGAGAGTGAACATGGTTACTAGGCCTATAAAAATCTTCAACTAGCATCGGCCAAAGAAGAAACCTCTTGTTTTTTTATCACTGTCTCCTTTGTTAAGGAGGAAATGATTCAACCTTTGTACTTTTTGTTTGCTTTCTTAGATCTAGAGGATCTTCGAGGGCAGAGACTAAAATTTTTAGTGCAAGATTTTGAAAACAAATCGCTTGCAACCTCTTCACTAGAAGGATCTTGCTCATGTTTCTCGTTACTACTCTGCTCATCTGTTGTGGTGTTCTCTTTGTCCTGAGTCGGTGTGTGTTCACTTGCCTCCACATTAGCATTACGCTTAAGCATTGGGTTGATAAGAATCAATGGTTGTGGACTTTGCGTTATGGCATCACTCTGGTCATCATTTATGTTATGCTCTGCCACATTGGCAGCCTCTATACTAGTTACACTCCCTATTTTTCCTGTGATAGGCCCTGGACTCCTCTCTAAACTGGGTTGAGTCTTCGACTTGAATGTATGTCTACCCTTGGCGATCGTCCAACCATCGGAGTTTTGTCTTTCTAGTTGTTGGGTCCTACCCATAGCTTGCCATACCATATGGCCTGGAGTATTAATTTCTTTGCTCTTTGAACACTGCTGTTTTGTATGGCAAAAAACTACACAAGAATTGCATTTAACAGGAATCCATGCATATTCAACTTCAACTATTTTTTTCTTATTTCCATTGATAACCACAGGGATGTCTTTGGGTAATTGGTTGTTTAAATCCACCTCCACACACACCCTCGCATACGCTAATCTTGTCCTTTCTTCAGTAGTTTTGTCAAGCATGATATGCACTCCAATAAAACTAGCAATCCTTTGAATACCCTCTAGATTCCATAGGAATAAAGGAATTTTCTTCAGTGTAACCCAAATAGGTATCGAGGTAAGCACCTCGACATCCTCGTTCATAGAAGGTGACCAGGCCCTGAGGATGAATAACCTACTTGCAATATGCAGAGGTCCCATTTCCAATACCTTACTTCTATCTTCTTCCTTTTTGAATTTGAATACAAAATTATTATCTCCATGTATGCTCATCTCAAATTCTCAAATTCCCTACGTCCTTATCAGCCATTCTTTGACATAACCATATGCCAAGTGCTTGCCTACAAAGCTGCCAATAACCAACCTTTCACATTCTTCTATCCTATTCGCAAAGTCAGCAGTTTGCACTTGTACTATTTTCTTGCCTTCAACAGTAGCTGAAGGTTCATACCTAAGTTTTGTAGAGCCCGTATGCTTCTTTGCTTAAGCTTTGATGCCCAACTCATCCTCACTGGTGCAACGACAGGGTTTGTCATTGCCATTTCTTCTTGAATTTTGCTAGGGCTAGAGGATGCAACACTGGTTGGCATTGTACATTCATCTGCTTTATGCAGAACCTCTTCATTCCTTTGCGTTGCAAACTGCTCATGACTGGCTGGCACCTTTGCAGTTAGCATTGCCCAGTTTTTGGGGTTTATCATCATTTCCAGTCCTTCTGCATCTAGTATATGATATTCACATAATTATTACAGAATATATCCCTTAATTTGTACATGTTAGTGTTTCGATTATTATATTTTATAGTAATTATTTCGTTTTAATATCTTTGCAGGAATTTGAGCTTAAACGACAAATCCATATTAAGCAGTCACAAACGACAATTAGGCAATTTTAATGGTGGTATCAAACAAAACACAAACCTACACCCAACACCTAACTCTTAACCTAAAAATCCACAAACCTACACCCAACACCTAGCTCACAACCTAAAAATCCACAAACCTAAACCTTGAAACCTAAAACCCACAAACCTAAACCTTGAAACCTAATTCATAACCTAAACCCCATCCATAACCTAATCCATAACCTAAAACCAAACCCAATCCTACCCTCATTAATGAATCTACCCCTCATCTCATCCCTATTCATCTTCTCATTCTCTATAAATAGAGGAGGATAGGGTGAGAATGGGGGGGGAGGAGGAGAGAAGGGAAAAGGAATTAGAGACAAATCAAAACCCCTCCTCTCTCACAAGTGATTCTCATCACAAGCCACCATTTATCTATCAATCACTCATTCTCTGTCCAGACCCCCCAGCAATCATCACCGCACCACCACCGTCACCTCGCTACCTCCACCGCCAGACAGCACAACCGCCATCGTCACCACTCGCGAGGAGCATTTTGGCGCCGTTGCCGGGGAATTTGCGGTGTAATTGAATTTAAGATTTATTTTTACTAAAAAAAAAAAAAATCATAAAAATTCAAAAACAACTTAAAAATTAAAAATTAAAAATTTAAAAAAAAAAAAAAAAAATTAATTTTATTCTTATTTTTATTTTTATTTTGTTCTTTTTACACTCATTTTCTGTTGATTTTGCAGATTACACGCTTCTCGAGGAAATTTGACGATCCTGCAAAAACATCAAGAAAATTTTTATTTTTATTTTGTGAGGAGAGTTGTACTTTTATTTTCACCTCGTTTTACGAGTGTGCGGTGTAATAATTTTTTGAACTTTACTATTTTTCATTTTGTTTAATTAAAAAAAAAAAAAAAAAAAAAAAAAAAAACCCACAATTTTCTAAATCAAAAGAAATTATAGGGAAACAATTTTAATTGTTACCCAATAATTTTTTTAATTTAGAAATCTGACTTCTAAGACCAAGACCAGTAAATTTATTTGCATGTGCTTGTGTGCTGATTGAAACATATAAAGAGAAGTCGGACTTTTTTTGAATTGTGCTAACTTCTTGTGCAGATTGGAATACGCACACTGTAAGTATTGCTGTCTCACGCAATGTATTAGCGACCAGGGTGCTTGGTGTAATTGGTTGAAATTGTGTGATTGGTTGTTAAAATTCTGTAATTGTGGATGTTAAACTTTAGTATTTCATAATAAGCAGACCCAGCTTCTAAATAGAAACTGGTGGGACTTGATATCCCCACCTCATCACTCCAGCTGTGTGCAACCAATAGCCTCACATAATTAAAATCAATTAGCAAGTTAGATAGAGCATCTCGTAGGTTCGGTGTTCATAAGACAACCAAGACCAAGGTAAATCCAATAATTTTTGTGTTGACCAAAGCTAAAAGTGACGATGGGTTTAATCATTCAATGAACTCCGAGAGGCCACTGCCACAAGGGTAATTTACCCGGTACGCCGAGTCATAAGTAAGCTACGATCCACAAGAAGGATTGGTGTAACCAACAGTTTTCGGTTAGGAACACAAGCCTCAAGTGTGCATTTAACATCACATCGTTCTCACATCTATTGGCTTACAGAGCGGTAGCACAAGGAAGTACTTAATTGGACCATTGTGACCTCCTTCTCTTGTGCGATAATCCGATTTCTTTGAAACAAAACTCTAGCCTACTGATTTTGAACTTTGCGGTGTAAAGTGTACACTCTTAGGATCAACTTGTAGCACCCATTGTTGTGTCATAAAGATTACATAAGAAATAATTGTCCTCCAAAGATAAAAAGATAATTGATCTCAAAAACATTGATTGCTTAGGGAGGCATGTTTCTTGTGCATTTATTGGTTGCTGATTGCATATGAGCTTGTGTATATTTTTAGAGTTAGTGCTTTCAAAAAAAAAAAACCAAAAAAAACCAAAAAAAAAAAAAAAAAAAAAAAAATGAACACAAGGGATTATCCAGCCTATTTTTCCGAGCAAGTCAATTCATTTTATGACATGCGACGACCTGATTATGATCCATATTTAGATCATTACAACCCAGGTCTAGCCTATCATCCTGACTTCTCATGGGCTCATGGTCAGTACCATGAAGGCCTTCTAGACACTCCTCAAGCTTTCATTCCTGATACTGAGTTAGAGAATATCATGAAAATTTTTATAGAGCGAACAGGAGAAGTGCTTGAGCAAAATTCTCATAATATCACAGAATTGACAACTATTTTTCAACAAAATTCTCAAGCTATCCGGAAACTTGAGATGACTGTGAATCAGATAGTTGAGTCAATTCCTGAGATAGAGTCAGAAAAATTCCCTAGTGACTCATTTATTGATGAACCTGTCGATTTTGAGGCACTACAGACATCTCCTTCCCATGTTGACTCATGCCTCCCTAGTGACTCATGCATCGAATCAAACTGTGAACATTCTTTAGAGTCTCCCCTTGACTGTTTAGAGGCTTGTTTGACTCAATTTAGTTTAGACTTTGATGTTGATGATTCCATTAGGGAAGTCAATGATTTGCTTGACTCAGTTCCTATTGTGGATCCTATTTATGAATGGAAGTCTAAAGTGAAGCCTTTTCCACTCAGTGAGTCAAAACTAGTCCCATCAGTTGAGCCACCTGAGCTTGACCTTAAACAATTACCTGACACCCTCAGGTATGCATTTTCAGGTGATGAGTTGTCTAGACCAATATCTTTATATGATTCATGTGATGAGCCTGTACCACCTGATATATTCATCGTCTCGTCTACTTGCATCACATTCCCAATTACTAAGGCTACCTTCACCGATCCCTTGTGTTGTAGTGAGGATTTCAGTTTTCACCATCCTGTTGTGCAAATTATCCAATCATCCGATTTGGAACCAGATATAGGATGTTCCCTTTTTGGAGCACGCAAGGATCATCTATTGTGTATGACTACTGGTCACTTTTGGAATGTCCTAGTGTATTTGGTGCCCCGTGCGATTGCTATATTTTGGTGGACTGATCCTCAACTGTTCAGGTGGTTGATATACGACCTGGACTAAGTGTTTGTCATGTTCTTCCTCTCCACTATTTGATACACCATTTTTTTTAGGAAGAATAGTTGTCGGGCTGATGACGGTAAACCAAGCGCTCCTAGGAGGCAGCCTAACTTTAGTTGTGTGTCTTTGCTGTTAGTCTGGATTGATTTTCGAGTACCCTATTTAGTTGTGTTTCACTCATACTCGTTCGCTCCGTAACAGTTTTGACTTCCAACTTGCTTTTTCTTTTTAGTTTTCTTTGTTAGTGTCGAGTCTGCATTTTATCGATTTCTAATGAAAATTCCATGATTCTCATGTTTGTGAGCCTCTTTGATGGATGACTTCTTGGAAATTGGTAAAATCTTCACTGCGGTAATACTGTTCTAACCTCTTCTCCTGTACTTATTTCATTCATTTGTAAGATTATTTTGTTAAACATTGAGGACAATGTTTGGATTAGGTTTGGGGGTAGGATTCATGAGTCGGTGAATTTTTCATTTTTTTCGTAGTATTTTCTTTTCTTTTCTTGAAAAAAAAAATGTTTTTCTGTCAAGAAAACTTGGTCTTTTACGAGTATGAAAATGGACTTTAAATGTTTTATGCTCAAGAAAATGCAAGCCAACTTGACATATTGGTATATTGATAAAAGACTGAAAGTTTATTAAGATCCTTAAGTTAGATCTAGTTCATAAGATTTTTCAACTCGATTATCTTTGCACCATGAGCCATGTTAGCATAACTTGAAGTTGACGAGTGAAATATATACTAGAAACCTTAGAATAATAGTGGAGACTTAACCCTGAAAGCTTTGAGCCTTTCTATTTTTCTGAGGGTTATACATAAACTCTGATTTTTCTTGAGTCTACATTATCTCGTTGATGATCTCATTATTTTCATTCTTTTGATCAATTGCTTTGGGAATGACATAAAAATTGAATTATTACACTAGAACTTCTTGGCTTATTCAATTGAGATGTCATAATACTGACCCGAACTTAGGAAATGATCTAGGCATTTTTTTCTTTAAACCATTAACTAGCCTTTTAACTTACCCATAAAATTAACCTTTTTTGTAGCCTTTTGAGCCATAGATTAACCTTTTATTTGTTAACCCATTAACCTTTACCCAATTTTTCTGGGAATGTGTACGGATGAATATACTTGGTGTAAAAAGGGCATGAAAGAGCAAAATATGAGTTATTTCATAAATCCTCTATGGAAGAAAGAAAAAGAAAGAAAGAAAGAAAAAGAAAGAAAAGAAAGCAGAAGAAAATGTGAATGAGGATAAAGATGTGAGAATGAAGAAAAAAATTGATGGTGCGCAACATTGATTTATTCTTGACAGCCCTAATTGTTCGTTAAATGGGTGTATACATTCCTAGAAATTTTTGTTAGAATCCTTTGACATTCCTTAAACCAAGCCCCATTACAACCCAACAAAGTCCTAGTTGATCTTAGGAAAAAGGTTGGTTTCGTAGATGTGGAGATTTAATAACCAAGACTTATGGTGTTTGATTCAACATTCCCAAAAGTAATTGATATTCCTGTCCATGAGATCATGTTCATTCCATTCTTGAAAAGTCCGTTCTTCATATTACTATATGTGAGATGATTGTTTTCCATCATTTACTCTTTTCCTCACATATAAACTGAGTGAAATACCAAATCTCTGAGTGCTTTATTGTGAGTGACATGAGAGGTTTGCAGTCAAAACAAACTTTCTACAGGAGATTTAGTCATTGTTTTACTCTGAAATGAAAAGTTATGTTGATAGTGCTATCCACACACATACATTGAGTTGACAATGATTATGAATTTTTTTCTAACCTTTGGAGAATATTAAATTATTTGGAGATTTGTTGATACACTAAAATGACACTGTTGGTTTCCTGCATTTCTTGAAGTATTAAAATGAACACTGTTTGACCAAGTTTTGATTGAGTCAGTAATGTTTGTGGGTAACATTTCTGGAAACCCTCACGAGACTATAACTCGTCCACTAGAGGTAATCTAGGGGTTTAAAGCCTTGTTGCACGTTTAAGGTAAGTGCAACCGATGATTCCTGCGAAAGTGAGTTAGAATTTTCTTTTTATTGTTTTGCTCGAGGACTAGCAAAATATAGGTTTGGGGGTATTTGATAGTCACATAATTATTACATAATATACCCCTTAATTTATACATGTTAGTGTTTTGATTATTATATTTTATAGTAATTATTTCGTTTTCATATCTTTGTAGGAATTTGAGCGTAAACGATGAAATCAGATTAAAGCGGCAAGTTAAGGAACGACAATTAGTCGATTCCAATGGTGGTATAAAGCAATCACAAAACCTAAACCTAAACCTAATTCATACCCTAAACCCGAAACCTAATTCATATCCTAAAACCAAACCCAAACCTAATCCTTCTCCTACCCTCATTGTTGAATCATTCCCTCATTCCATCCCTATTCATCTTGATTATTCTTTATAAATAGAGGAGGATAGGGTAAGAATGGGGGGGAGGAGGAAGAGAAGGGAAAAGAAGATAATTAGAAATCAAAACCTCTTCCTCAATGGAGATTTCCTCAAAGGAGCTCCTCTCTCAAAGGTGATTCACAATCACCCTCACCACTCATCCATCTCTCACTCACTCCACTCACTCAGCACACAGTCTCCTCGCCACCACCGAGCACCACCACCAATTCCGCCACCGTCCTCGCGCCACCACCGCGAAACAGGGGCGTGACAACCCTGTTTCGCGTCCAACTTTCACTTTGCCACCACCCTCGGCCCCTCTCCCCTGTCCACGCACCATCACCACCTCCGCACGAGCACCGCCACCGCGCGAAAACAACCGCGAAACAGAGCACCGCGGCCCTGTTTCGCGTCGCGACAGAGCACTCGCTGCTCCTCCCTCTCGGCCTCTCTTCGTCGCGAGCTCCTTCCTGTCCTCACCTCTTGCGACCACCGTCACCACCACGACCGAGAACCACCGCCTCCTCCTCGCGAACAGAGTTTTTATCACGAAACAGGGAGCTCCTGTTCCTCATCTGTTTTCTCTGTTTTTCTCTGTTTTCTTAGTATTTCCTCACCTTTTCTCTTCTTATGCAGGTTCTGGAAGCATTTTGAGCTCGAGGACACTCGCGAGGAGCGAGAACGAGGCCGTTGTGCACGGTACCACCACAGAGTGCTTTTGGCCAGTTTTCTCGGGATTCGCGTCCGTGCAGAGATGATTTCCACCTCCATTGACGTTGTGCCCACCGCCACCATGACCAGCTAAACCATTCGCCAAGGCTACGATGAAACCACGGGATTTCCTAGAGTTTGTGTATTTAAATTTATTATTTTCTTTATGCTTGAACGTTAAACACATTTGATTTATGATTTTTAATAAATTGCTTTCACCGATTATATCCTGATTAATTATCTAGACTAGTCGGTAGTTAGAAGTACCCTTTGTTGAAATTCAAAAGTCTGATTTAATCAATTAATCTGAATCTGTGATTGTGTGTGCCGTAAGAAGACACACAATGCTAGGGATTAGGATTAGTTAAAATAAACCTGTGATTGTGTGTTCTGTAAGAAGACACGCAATTCTAGGGGTTTATACCTATGCTTAAATCAATTGTGAACTTAGATTAATCTTTAGGTTAGTCATGTTAAATCTTGAAAACAATATCTTTGATTACACAAATCTCAAAGAACCTGTGGTGGATTCAATGCCTTGGTTTCCTTTCTCATATTATTTAAAACTTTTTATTTTGTTTTTAATTTGATTTTTAGTTTAGATTTAAAAATGCTGTAACCCCCTTTCCTATAAATTAGTTTAATTAAATTCTAAAATTTCAATTGCATCCACCTTCCTCGTGGGATCGACCCGTACTTGCCGTTGTCTACCAGTTAGGCACCGTGCACTTGCGGTTATTACAAGTAGGTTAAATTAACCTGTTAATTTAGGTTAGTTAAATCTGCATCAAGTTTTTGGCGCCGTTGCCGGGGAAGGTTGCGTTGTAATTGAATTTAAGATTTATTTTCACTAATTATAAAAAATCAAAAAAAAAATCAAAAAAAAAAAAAAAAAAAAAAATTATAAAATTAAAAATTTTAAAAAAAAAAATATTTAAATTTATTCTTATTTTTATTTTTATTTTGTTCTTTTTACACTCATTTTCTGTTGATTTTGCAGATTACACGCTTCTCGAGGAAATTTGACGATCCTGCAAAAACATCAAGAAAATTTTTATTTTGTGAGGAGAGTTGTACTTTTATTTTCACCTCGTTTTACGAGTGTGCGGTGTAATAATTTTTTGAACTTTACTATTTTTCATTTTGTTTAATTAAAAAAAAAAAAAAAAAAAAAAAAAAAACCCAAAATTTTCTAAGTCAAAAGAAATTATAGGGAAACAATTTTAATTGTTACCCAATAATTTTTTATGATTTAGAAATCCGACTTCTAAGACCAAGACCAGTAAATTTATTTGCATGTGCTTGTGTGCTGATTGAAACATATAAAGAGAAGTCGGACTTTTTTTTGAATTGTGCTAACTTTTTGTGTAGAACGGAATGCGCACACTGTAAGTATTTCTATCACACGCAACGTATTAGCGACCAGGGTGCTTGATGTAATTGTTTGAAATTGTGTGATTGGTTGTTAAATTTCTGTAATTGTGGATGCTAAATTTTAGTAATTCATAATAAGCAGACCCAGCTTATAAATAGAAATTGGTGGGACTTGATATCTCCACCTCATCACTTCAGCTGTGTGCAACCAATATCCTAACATAATTAAAATCAATTAGCAAGTTAGATAGAGCATTTTTTAGGTACGGTGTTCATATGACAACCAAGACCAAGGTGAATCCAATATTTTTTGTGTTGATCCAAGCTAAAAGTGACGATGGGTTTAATCATTCAATGAACTCCGAGAGGCCACTGCCACAAGGGTAATTCACCCGGTACGCCGAGTCATAAGTAAGCTACGATCCACAAGAAGAATTGGTGTAACTAACAGTTTTTGGTTAGGAACACAAGCCTCAAGTGTGCATTTAACATCACATCGTTCTCACATCTATTGGCTTACAGAGCGGTAGCACAAGGAAGTACTTAATTGGACCATTGTGACCTCCTTCTCTTGTGCGGTAATCCGGTTTCTTTGAAACAAAACTCTAGCCTACTGATTTTGAACTTTGCGGTGTAAAGTGTACACTCTTAGGATCAACTTGTAGCACCCATTGTTATGTCATAAAGATTACATAAGAAATAATTGTCCCCCAAAGATAAAAATATAATTGATCTCAAAAACGTTGATTGCTTAGGGAGTCATGTTTCTTGTGCATTTATTGGTTGTTGTTTGCATGTGAGCCTGTGTATATTTTTAGAGTTAGTGCTTTAAAAAAAAAAAAAAAAACAAAAAAAAAAAAATGAACACAAGGGATTATCCAGCCTATTTTTACGAGCAAGTCAATTCATTTTATGACATGCGACGATCTGATTATGATTCATATTTAGATTATTACAACCCAGGTCTAGCCTATCATCCTGACTCCTCATGGGCTCATGGTCAGTACCATGAAGGCCCTCTAGACACTCCTCAGACTCCTCCAGCTTTCATTCCTGATACTGAGTTAGAGAATATCATGAAAATTTTTATAGAGCGAACAGGAGAAGTGCTTGAGCAAAATTCTCATAATATCACAGATTTGACAACTATTTTTCAACAAAACTCTCAAGCTATCCGGAAACTTGAGATGACTGTGAGTCAGATAGTTGAGTCACTTCCTGCGATAGAGTCAGAAAAATTCCCTAGTGACTCATTTATTGATGAACCTGTCGATTTTGAGGCACTACAGACATCTCCTTCCCTTGTTGACTCATGCTTCCTTAGTGACTCATGCATCGAATCAAACTGTGTACATTCATTAGAGTCTCCCCTTGACTGTTTAGAGGCTTGTTTGACTCAATTTAGTTTAGACTTTGATGTTGATGATTCCATTAGGGAAGTCAATGATTTGCTTGACTCAGTCCCCATTATGGATCCTAGTTATAAATGGAAGTCTAAAGTGAAACCTCTTCCACTCAATGAGTCAAAACTAGCCCCAACAGTTGAGCCACCTGAGCTTGACCTTAAACAATTACCTGACACCCTCAGGTATGCATTTTCAGGTGATGAGTTCTCTAGACCAATATCTCTATATGATTCATGTGATGAGCCTGTATCACCTGATATATCCATCGTCTCATCTACTTGCATCACATTCCCATTTATTAAGGCTACCTTCACCGATCCCTTGTGTTGTAGTGAGGATTTCAGTTTTCACCATCCTGCTGTGAAAATTATTCAATCTTCTGATTTGGAACCAGACATAGGATGCTCCCTTTTTGGAGCACGCAAGGATCATTTGTTGTGTATGACTACTGGTCACTTTTGGAATGTCCTAGTGTATTTGGTGCCCCATGTGATTGCTATATTTTGGTGGCCTGATCCTCAACTGTTCAGGTTGTTGATATACGACCTTGGACTAAGTGTTTGTCATGTTCTTCCTCTCCACTATTTGATACACCATTTTTTTAGGAAGAATATTTGTCGGGCTGATGACGGTAAACCAAGCGCTCCTAGGAGGCAGCCTAGCTTTAGTTGTGTGTCTTTGCTGTTAGTCTAGATTGATTTTCGAGTACCCTATTTAGTTGTGTTTCACTCATACTCGTTAGCTCCGTAACAGTTTTGACTTCCAACTTGCTTTTTCTTTTTAGTTTTCTTTGTTAGTGTCGAGTCTGCATTTTATCGATTTCTAATGAAAACTCCATGATTCTTATGTTTGTGAGCCTCATTGATGGATGACTTCTTGGAAATTGGTAAAATCTTCACCGCGGTAATATTGTTCTAACCTCCTCTCATGTACTTACTTCATTCATTTGTCAGAATTATTTTATTAAACATTGAGGACAATGTTTGGATTAGGTTTGGGGGTAGGGTTCATGAGGCGGTGAATTTTTTGTAGTATTTCTTTTCTTATCTTAAAAAAAAATAAAAAAAAAAATTGCTTTTTCTGTCAAGAAAACTTGGTCTTTTACGAGTATGAAAATGAATTTTAAATGTTTTATGCTCAAGAAAATGCAAGCTAACTTGACATATTGGTATATTGATAAAGACTGAAAGTTTATTAAGATCCTTAAGTTAGATCTAGTTCATAAGATTTTTCAACTCGATTATCTTTGCACCATGAGCCATGTTTGCATAACTTGAAGTTGATGAGTGAAATATATACTAGAAAACCTTAGAATAATAGTGGAGACTTAACCCTGAAAGCTTTGAGCCTTTCTATTTTTCTGAGGGTTATACATAAACTCTAATTTTTCTTGAGTCTACATTATCTCGTTGATGATCTCATTATTTCTTTCTTTTGATCAATTGCTTTGGAAATGACATAAAAATTGAATTATTACACTAGAACTTCTTGGCTTATTCAATTGAGATGTCATAATACTGACTCGAACTTAGGAAATGATCTAGGCATTTTTTTTCTTTCTTTAAACCATTAACTAGCCTTTTAACTTACCCATAACATTAACTTTTTGTAGCCTTTTGAGCCATAGATTAACCTTTTATTTGTTAACCCATTAACCTTTACCCAATTTTTCTGGGAATGTGTACGGATGAATATACTTGGTGTAAAAAGAGCATGAAAGATCAAAATATGAAATATTTCATAAATCCTCTATGAAAGAAAGAAAGAAAGAAAACAAGAAATAAAAAGAAAGAAAGAAAGAAAAAAGAAGAAGAAGAAGGAAACAGAAGAAGAATGTGAATGAGGATAAAGATGTGAGAATGAAGAAAAAAATTGATGGTGCGCAACATTGATTTATTCTTGACAGCCTTAATTGTACGTATAATGAGTGTATACATTCCTAGAAATTTTTTAGAACCCTTTGACATTCCTTATTAACTATTAACCAAGCCCCATTACAACCCAACAAAGTCCTAGTTGATCTTAGGTAAAGGTTGGTTATGTAGATGTGGAGATTTAATAACTAAGACCTATGGTGTTTGATTCAACATTTCCAAAAGTAATTGATATTCCTGTCCATGAGATCATGTTCATTCCATTCTTGAAAAGTCCGTTCTTCATATTATTATATGTGAGATGATTGTTTTCCATTATTTACTCTTTTCCTCACATATAAACTGAGTGAAATACCAAATCTCTGAGTGCTTTATTGTGAGTGACATGAGAGGTTTGAAGTCAAAACAAACTTTCTACAGGAGATTTAGTCATTGTTTTACTCTGAAATGAAAAGTTATGTTGACAGTGCTATCCACACACACACATTGAGTTGAGGATGATTATGAATTTTTTCTAACCTTTAGAGAATATTAAATTATTTGGAGATTTGTTGATACACTAAAATGACACTGTTGGTTTCTTGCATTTCTTGAAGTTTTAAAATGAGCACTGTTCGACCAAGTTTTGATTGAGTCAGTAATGTTTGTGGGTAACATGTCTGGAAACCCTCACGAGACTATAACTCGTCCACTAGAGGTAATCTAGGGGTTTAAAGCCTTGTTGCACGTTTAAGGTAAGTGCAACCGATGATTCCTGCGAAAGTGAGTTAGGATTTTCTTTTTATTGTTTTGCTCGAGGACTAGCAAAATATAGGTTTGGGGGTATTTGATATTCACATAATTATTACAGAATATATCCCTTAATTTGTACATGTTAGTGTTTCGATTGTTATATTTTATAGTAATTATTTCGTTTTAATATCTTTGCAGGAATTTGAGCTTAAACGACAAATCCATATTAAGCAGTCACAAACGACAATTAGGCAATTTTAATGGTGGTATCAAACAAAACACAAACCTACACCCAACACCTAACTCTTAACCTAAAAATCCACAAACCTACACCCAACACCTAGCTCACAACCTAAAAATCCACAAACCTAAACCTTGAAACCTAAAACCCACAAACCTAAACCTTGAAACCTAATTCATAACCTAAACCCCATCCATAACCTAATCCATAACCTAAAACCAAACCCAATCCTACCCTCATTAATGAATCTACCCCTCATCTCATCCCTATTCATCTTCTCATTCTCTATAAATAGAGGAGGATAGGGTGAGAATGGGGGGGGAGGAGGAGAGAAGGGAAAAGGAATTAGAGACAAATCAAAACCCCTCCTCTCTCACAAGTGATTCTCATCACAAGCCACCATTTATCTATCAATCACTCATTCTCTGTCCAGACCCCCCAGCAATCATCACCGCACCACCACCGTCACCTCGCTACCTCCACCGCCAGACAGCACAACCGCCATCGTCACCACCGTGAAACAGGGGTGTGACAACCCTGTTTCACGTCAACTTTCCACCATCACCGCAATATCCCTCTCCCTGTCCCCATCCTTCACGGCCAACATCACAAGGCGGACAGAACAGACTCGACCGCCGCGACAGAGCCACCCCAACCACGCCGCGAAACAGAGTCGCACCGCGACTCTGTTCCGCCTCGCCGCAGACCGTCCTCCTTTCCTCTCTGTCCTCTCTTCGTCCAGGCGTCCTTAACGTCTCTCCACCACCGTCCAACCACCACAGAACACCTCGTCCACGCGCACAACCATCGCTGAAACAGGAAGCGAAAACAGGGGAGCATCGCTCGCTTATCTCTCTTTGTTTTTACTGTTTTCTTGGTGTTTCCTCACGTTTTCTCATCTTTTTCAGGTTTTGGAAGCATTTGGAGGTCGAGGGGACTCGCGAGGAGCGAGAACGAGGCCGCGAACATCTGCTGTCGCGCTGGAGAAGACGAGATGCACTGTAGCAGCACTGTAGCGCCACTGTAGCAGAGGCGGGAAGGTTATTTCGGTTATTCGGCTATTCACACCCCCGGTTTTCTCTGTACCACCACAGAGTGCTTTTGGCCAGTTTTCTCGGGATTCGCGTCCGTGCAGAGATGATTTCCACCTCCATTGACGTTGTGCCCACCGCCATCATGACCAGCTAAACCATTCACCAAGGCTACGATGAAACCACGGGATTTCCTAGAGTTTGTGTATTTAAATTTATTATTTTCTTTATGCTTGAACGTTAAACACATTTGATTTATGATTTTTAATAAATTGCTTTCACCGATTATATCCTGATTAATTATCTAGACTAGTCGGTAGTTAGAAGTACCCTTTGTTGAAATTCAAAAGTCTGATTTAATCAATTAATCTGAATCTGTGATTGTGTGTGCCGTAAGAAGACACACAATGCTAGGGATTAGGATTAGTTAAAATAAACCTGTGATTGTGTGTGCTGTAAGAAGACACGCAATTCTAGGGGTTTATACCTATGCTTAAATCAATTGTGAACTTAGATTAATCTTTAGGTTAGTCATGTTAAATCTTGAAAACAATATCTTTGATTACACAAATCTCAAAGAACCTGTGGTGGATTCAATGCCTTGGTTTCCTTTCTCATATTATTTAAAACTTTTTATCTTATTTTAATTTATTTTTAGTTTAGATTTAAAAATGCTGTAACCCCCTTTCCTATAAATTAGTTTAATTAAATTCTAAAATTTCAATTGCACCCACCTTCCTCGTGGGATCGACCCGTACTTGCCGTTGTCTACCAGTTAGGCACCGTGCACTTGCGGTTATTACAAGTAGGTTAAATTAACCTGTTAATTTAGGTTAGTTAAATCTGCATCAAGTTTTTGGCGCCGTTGCCGGGGACAACGGCCTCGTTCACACCCCCGGTTTTAGGTGCGACTCTGTTTCGCCTCGCCGCAGACCGTCCTCCTTTCCTCTCTGTCCTCTCTTCGTCCAGGCGTCCTTAACGTCTCTCCACCACCGTCCAACCACCACAGAACACCTCGTCCACGCGCACAACCATCGCTGAAACAGGAAGCGAAAACAGGGGAGCATCGCTCGCTTATCTCTCTTTGTTTTTACTGTTTTCTTGGTGTTTCCTCACCTTTTCTCTTCTTATGCAGGTTCTGGAAGCGATTTGAGGTCGAGGACGGGCCAGAGGAGCGAGAACGAGGCCGAGAACCGCGCTGTCGCGCTGGAGAAGACGAGCGGCTACTGTAGCGCCACTGTAGCAGAGGCGGGAAGGGGTTATTTCGGTTATTCGGCTATTCACACCCCCGGTTTTGCTCTGTACCACCACAGAGTGCTTTTGGCTAGTTTTCTCGGGATTCGCGTCCGTGCAGAGATGATTTCCACCTCCATTGACGTTGTGCCCACCGCCACCATGACCAGCTAAACCATTCGCCAAGGCTACGATGAAACCACGGGATTTCCTAGAGTTTGTGTATTTAAATTTATTATTTTCTTTATGCTTGAACGTTAAACACATTTGATTTATGATTTTTAATAAATTGCTTTCACCGATTATATCCTGATTAATTATCTAGACTAGTCGGTAGTTAGAAGTACCCTTTGTTGAAATTCAAAAGTCTGATTTAATCAATTAATCTGAATCTGTGATTGTGTGTGCCGTAAGAAGACACACAATGCTAGGGATTAGGATTAGTTAAAATAAACCTGTGATTGTGTGTTCTGTAAGAAGACACGCAATTCTAGGGGTTTATACCTATGCTTAAATCAATTGTGAACTTAGATTAATCTTTAGGTTAGTCATGTTAAATCTTGAAAACAATATCTTTGATTACACAAATCTCAAAGAACCTGTGGTGGATTCAATGCCTTGGTTTCCTTCTCATATTATTTAAAACTTTTTATTTTGTTTTTAATTTGATTTTTAGTTTAGATTTAAAAATGCTGTAACCCCCTTTCCTATAAATTAGTTTAATTAAATTCTAAAATTTCAATTGCATCCACCTTCCTCGTGGGATCGACCCGTACTTGCCGTTGTCTACCAGTTAGGCACCGTGCACTTGCGGTTATTACAAGTAGGTTAAATTAACCTGTTAATTTAGGTTAGTTAAATCTGCATCAGTATATCTCCATTTTTTACAGCCACTTGATATTCATTTGTGAGTAACTGTAGCAATCCATCGCCATGAATTTTGTACTTCTCCTCAAAAGCCATGAACACCTCCTGTGGAAACACGTTCTCACTGACTGTGTCTCCACCATTTGTTCCTGTCATTTAATCAATAAACCGGAGAGGAGGTGGAAAAACCAGCTAGATCGAGCCGGAGGTGGAGGGCTTTTCCCCAATTGGCTGGGTTGAGCTTTGCAGCCTCTCACAACCCCTCCTTCTCTCGCGGGGCCTCTCGCCTCTCTTAGCTACTGGGGTTGCTACAGCGGTGGCGGAGCTAGATCAGGAAGTTGATCTCTCCAAGCTGCTCAAAATCAGATTTGACCTCCCTCTTCCTTCCTCCCTTGATTCGAATCTAGAGCAGCCCTCTCTGCGACTGCGATTCAGATCTAGAGTAGCTCCTCCCTGCAACGAGCCCTGCGGCTTTGATTGGTCCTGCGATGAGCCCTGCGGCTGCGTAGACGAGCCCTGCAATGACACCTGTGACGAGCCCTGCAGCTACGACACCTGCGATGAGCCTCCTCCTTGAAGCTTACGCCTTTAACATGGGTAGTTCTTCCAAGTTTTCTAAGCAAAAGGCATAACAAACCCTGCCTGTGCCATTATATTATTCTTGTTATTAGTACAAATCAAATAGCAGCTTTTAGCCAATGGCATGATAGCTCAACGGTTAGAGCTTGGCGGATGTACCACTAGGTCATGGGTTCAAACCCAGCTTGCGACATCTTTAAGGGTTCTGAGATCCTATAAAAACCCTGCTTGCCTTTCAAAAAAAAAAATAGCAGCTTCACGTGCCCTCAAATAGTTTGGGTTTCTTCTTCCCACATAGCTCATAACAAGGAAACTTTTGAGTTCAAAGCAATGAGCACAGGCAACACATGCGTATAAAAGCTAGTAGAGACTAAAGAAATTTGGTTCTCTTTCACAAAAAAAAATTGTTATAATTAACGTCATACAAGTATGATGCAAGAGGATCCGAGTCAGATGATGCTGAGCTGTCAGATAGCACGTTATTACCACTAAGATTTCTTGAATTAGCAGATCAGCGCAAGGATAGCAGAAAATCATAATCATTTTTCATAATTTGGCAGTTTTGGGTGCGTTTTAGTATTTTAGCCATAACTTTGGCTAAGAGTATCAAAATCGCGCATACGACCCTAATTCGGAAAGGTCTTTTCGACACGCACGTTATGATCAATGAGCTATGCTCGTTGCACATTTTTTCGAGACCAAAATCCACCATTTTCCCTTTTGAATCTACAAATTTAGTAGTTTTTTTCCCTTTTATAGTAATATTTCAATTATTGTTTAGGAAGTGATTTTGAATCCGATTTGGGCTAAATTTCTGGTAGTTTTTTTTTTTTATTACGTATTTTGTTTTAGTATGATTATTGGGATTTTTCTATTTTTGGTAAAATTCTAATAATCACGAGTTTTAGCTATAAAGCTCGGCTTATGGGCTGATTTTAGAGATACTTTTGATTTGAGTAATTTAATTGAACATTAGAGTTATTTTCTCTGTGTTTTGGGGGCAAATCTTTTGTATCATTCCTTGTGAATTGTCGGTTGAACTAACCTGCAGGATAATCACTATTCTGCCTAACGTCAAATTACCTGTTAAGTCATTTTCTCTCTATTTGTAAAAACGTTGAGAATCAATGTATCACATTTTTTTATTTATAATGAAACATATAATTGACGGGTGCCTTGCACGTGTTTGAAAGCTAGTCTTGTTAAAGAATAACCATTCTATTTATCTATTTTGGTATCAACCACTAGTTTAAATATGTATAAAAGGAAAATTACAAAAATCTGATCAAGCGGAATCAATATATGACTCAATCAAGCTTTCTCAATCAAGTTCTGTGTTATAAGGTTGGCCTTCTTTCATTAAGAAGAAAGAGTCCGGCCATGATCCTTTTCCCACTTACCAAGAGTGAAGATTAGAGATTTCTTTTGTTAACACGCAACATGAATCAAACAACAATAGAAATACACTCAATATTAACAAATTTTAATTTCAACAATTGGAATGAAGTGAAGATAAGTAAATGGTTTAATCATGAAGTCAATGGTGCGTGGAAGATTTGCAATCACTGTCGTTAGCTAAGTTATTTTCTTCTTATAGGGTTGGCCTTCTTTCATTGAGAAGAAACATTTCATTATTCTTTTCCCACTTACCAAGAGTGAAGATTACATTTCTTTTCTTAACTTTTAGCATATTTAGTACTTTCTATATACCTTAAGGTAATTTTAGATGATACATCAAATTAGGGCCGGACAGGTTCGGGTAATCGGTCCAAAATGTAAATACCAAAAATCGATTTGAAAAAATTTAAGCCCATGTTTATGAGGCCCAAAATCGAACCGAGTTGACCGGTTAACCGAGGTCTCAGTTAACTGAATTTTAGGCCAGTCTCGGTCCTAGGAGCAACATCCAAATTGAATTTTATAAAGTCCAAATTTCAGCCTAAATTGAATTTTATAAAGCTCAAATTTCAGCCCAAAGTCCTGGATTTGAGAAAGCCTAGTCAACACTCAACAGTAAATTAATAGGTAACAATCACAGCATTTAGATATAATTGTTGTGATTGTAATGCTCATAGTTTAGCCAGTAATTTGCTGTGATTGTAATGCTGAATTTGATAAAACCTAGCCCACTAGTAGACACGAATATCACATTTAATCATTTAGATATGGTTGCATATTAATCAACAGTAAATTAATAGTATGCAACGATAAGTTAATCAACAGTAAATTAGTATGAGCCGGGCCGATTATCGGACGGGTTTTAAAAAGGGTAAGATATGTATGTCACTGACAGATTACTGAGCACCCCAGTCGGTCAAAAAGATTCAATCTGCATTTATTAGTCATTTAGATCAATCCTATTAAAGCTTTCTCATTTTTCTGTCATCAAATCATTCTTGTTATCGCAATTTTTATGCATCCTTCTCACCTAAGAAGCGTCCCCTGTACTCAATCTGGACATAAAGAGTCCCCACATAGTCCATTTTCATGGCGTGGAAGGTCTATGCGATCATCCTTTACTCTCGACGAGGGATGTTCACCATGCTTGCTACACGAACATGTGCACCATCTGCCCTGTGTGACAATGACTCTGAACTCGTCACACGTCTTTTCATTTCAATGAATTTGCGGATGAGAGTCGCACATAGTCCATTTGTATGACATGGAAGATTTATTCCACGGTATCTATCAATTGAAATTGTATACCACTTAGCTTCACAGTACATGGAACCCAGGGAATATTAATCAAGCAAACTGGCTGGAATCTAGTTTATTTTCACAAAAACATATTTGATTTAACTAATAGCAGGGAAGAGGCTTTCTTTCGAGCCTGCCCGGATTACTTCGATGACTGTGCCCCATCCACCAATTCTGCTGCACGAATCATTACCGGTAATTGTGGAAATAAAACTAACTCTTTGCTGATGCTGGTTTCATATAGGTCATTTGGTTTGGCTGCAGTGGATTAGTGGAGCCACATTTTGGATTCGAACGGAGGAACTGGAACTTCGGAAGGAAAGATAAACGGTAGTTTGAAGCAGAATTTGTGGCGGCTTCTGAGCATTTTCTTGGTGCACGTAGACGGGAATGGGTGAGATTGTTCTTGTGCTGTGGACTTGGTCAAGTCTTGTTGATTGATGCAATCATCTCAGCTGGAATCAGAAGCTGTTTTTCTATCGATCTTCTGCTTTTTTGGATGTAATTCCTCCAAACTTTGTGTAAATACTTTTATTCACACCAGGTTCTAATCAAAATTAAGTGATATTTGTTGCATTGAAAGAAACTGTGGATAACTGTATTAAATGTGAGTCTCCTTCACAATACAAATTTGACAATCAAATAACAGACCGATGTGATTATAAATTCTAAGGAGACATCTCTTTTGTGTATGTGATAGTTTAATGTAGATGGATTCTGACATGTGAACTTGAACATAGGTAGGCTACAGAAACAGGAACAACTTAAAGCACTGGAAACAGTGGCACCCCTGGCTTGAGAGGGGCGACAGCACTCGCGAAGTATCTGAATGACTTACATAAACTACACAACCATACCTCCATTGCCATCATGGTTGCAACCAGCATAAAACCCTTGTACTCAGCCAATTCGAGATAAAATCCTAGCAGCCCATTTTGTTGGGTTAACGATAAATGTATTATATTCGTTAAAAATTTGTGGTCATGTGAGAGTAGAATGACTAGAATCCCTTGGAAAAAAGTAAGCCAAATTCGCAAAATTGCAGAAAGGGAATTGCCGAATAACTTTTCAAGATTAAACTACAAAAAATCATTTTTTGGTATATTATTTGAGTTAACAGTAAAAGAAGTGTATAAACAATTGATTTGAGCAAAAACTCCAAAATTAAAGGCTGGCCAGTAAACTACATTATAACCAGTGTCACAGTGCCACTCTTAACATCACGGCAAAAGCTTCAGACTATACAAAATTCAAACTTAAAACGGTTTTCTGCCCATAATTATCAGCCGAATTGCTTCATAAATTCCATAGCCACAGATAACTTCAACTCGCTTATCTCCTTGTCAATATCCTGCATTGCGAAATTATAGGTAAGAACAGGTAGTAGAACGATAATTAAAAACACCAAAAAAAAAAAAAGTGCAGACAAAAGTCCATATTCTGCAGGCTTTTCTATAGTTTGATAGTACAGCAAAAGTGAGCATATTTGTTTTCTTTGATAGCGTGCATATAAACGATTTGAAAGGCATCCTGTTGGTCGATAAGTTTGGTTTTCTTTATTTATTTTAGAAAAATAAATTCATTTGTGAAACTAAAATCAAATATAGCAGAAAAGAGACTGGCTTTAGTTCACAGAGAATATCTGGTAAAATCAGAAATACTGAACTTTATAGATTAATTAGATCGAATATTTTATGATTATAAAAGGTTTTATTTCGATTTATATCATTTTAAACATCACATTCATGTTTCAACTTTCTTCCAATGCCAATGCTAGTCCAGCTAGCCTAGTTGGCAAGTACTTGTGGAAGATCCTATTGTTGGTAAGATTTTTGGCACTAGTCACTGGTCTCATGTAAACAAGCCTCACCCCTATAACTTTTGCCAGCTATCGCAGTTAGTAAGGCTTACGGTGGATGGTATCTAATTATCCATCTCAATAAAAACAGGCTCATCTCAATTATTTTGCTTACAAAAAAAATTATAATAACTCGACACCATCCAGGGTTGCTTTCCAATCTTAACCTCATGATCTACACCACATTTTTCAACCTTTACAATTCACAAAGCCCACAATGACACATCCCTCATAAAGTGCACCCATACTTAACCACCAATATTTACACATCGCGAAGCCAATAATGACTCACCCCTCACAAGTCCACTGATACTCAACCTTTCACAAAACTCACCACACCTAAAAAAAAAAAAAAAACCTGTTTTCTTTTTAATCACCATCACTTCTCCTTAATTCTTTTAGCTTCCATCACTAACCCTCCCTTGTCTATTTTCCTTGAATGGAGTTTCCACCATCCACTCCATTTGTTCGTCCACTTCACCTCCATACCTATACCTTAGAAACCCCCAAATGAAGCTTTCACCATCTACTTTCCCTGACCCTTCACTCCATCTCCATGTCATTCCCTTACAAAAGCCGTCAATCGAGCTTACACCACCATCCCCTTTTACACCATCATCATACGCTTGATACCCCCTCACATCACCCTGCACCAAACCCTTCATCGGACTACACTTTTTTGGTGAGAGAATGCTCATCTTTTCTTTGTAAAAATAAAAACCTCTGACTTTAATGCAAAGATTAAGTTTGAACGAGTTTAGAGAGCCAAAAGAAAAGGAGAAAAAAGAAAGAAGAAAAGGCTCCTTAATTTTCATTTATCTTTGGTTTTTCGCATGATAGGATCGCAGGAAATTCAGGCATAATTTTGATTCATTATGGTAATGGTCAAGGGAACAGATGGACGTGGGTTCCTAACACCTTCCAGAATCCGTGATTGATCCCTGATTAAGAATCTCTAGACCAATATACTTTTTCCTCACTTTGCATTCTGTTCCACACATAGAACCAGGTGGTGAATCAAAAGAAAGTCAAACTGAGGACAGTGATTAATTTTGATTTTTTTGGGCGAATTTCAGTATCCTACACCTAGTCTACCGTGCAATGAACAAGAAAAGAGTTAACTATATTACAATGAAATAAATTCATCCACTGACCATAATAATCATGCCTCCAAATTGGGTTCAAGCGACATGAGTCCTCTCACAACACCTTCGCCATAAACCTCATCCTCATCATAGAGTGAAAAAAGAAATCCAGCTGCATTTTGTTTGATGGTTGGATCCTTTTCTTGCCATAACGACACATGACAACACACCTCATATTTCTCCTTTAGACGCTTTACAATCCTGCAAACACATAAAGGCGCAAACAAACTCAATTACATGCACTTGGAAATGACACGACACACTTAAACAAGAAGCCTTGACATGTATCTATCACGTTGTCATCACCTCAGGATATCTATACTTTAGCTGTTTTATAATCCTACAAGATTGCAGGGGTGCAAACAAAACTCAGTTGGAAATAGAACGACCAAGAATTGATTTCCTTGGTGATAGATAGAAAATAATACTGATTAAAACTGCGGTGATAATCATTGCGGTAAAGACATGTTTGAACACAATGAAGTAAGTAAGCAAGTTGTGCAGAAGTGTGTTTAGAAAAACAAACAAATAAATAAACAAACAAACATTAATACATGGAAGAAACAGTAAATCAAACTGATAATACCTTTCAGCTCCTTTAAATTTTCTATGGTCACTCAATAGAAAATTTAATTCAGTCTATTAGATCCATTATTGCATTCACAACGTCCCAGTCAGCAGCCTTCAATGCAGTCACAGCCTTTGCCCTTGAAACTCCGGTTTGACTCATCACCAATTCTAAGTCCTTGTGCAAAAATCCTGTGTCATCATCATCTTCACTGTCACTTGCTACCATGTCACTAGCTATGATGCTAACATGCTGAACGTGGGCAATCTTGGACCAGTCTTCTCCAGTGTCCCTCTTGCATCTTCTCTTCAATTCAGCACCACATCCCCAAATTGTCAGTTCTCTTAGGGCAGTGAGGTGTTGCATCCCTTCTGGCAGCACTTCCCTATTCTTGCAACCTACAATGCTCAATTCCTGGAGCTTTGTTAGAGTGCCGATCCATTCAGGCAAGTCCATCACTTTTTCTTCTGAACATCTTCTAATAGATAATTGTTTAAGCATCACAGCTTGTTTGATCCCCTCTGGAAAACGAGCCAACTTGGGTATGGAACGCAAGTTTAGGGTTTCAAGAGCAACCAAATTTTGAAAATCATCCTTCATGTTGAAATCCAGCTCTGGGCAATTATTTATATCTAGACGAACGAGACAACTCATGTCCAGCTTAGGCAATTGCTTCAAGCAATCACATTCCCCAATAAAAAGTGATCTGAGGGAGGATAGCTTAATCAATCCCTCTGAGAAAGCTTCAACTTTGGAGCAAGATTTGATCACCAATTTCTGAAGAGCAGTAAGGTTTAGTAGCATACCTTGTGGGAAGCATTTTAACTCGTAAATTTCCTCAATTTCTAGGTTAGAAAGTCGAGGGAGGTCTTTCAACTGTCCAAGTGCAGTTTGATTACAGTTTTTCAACTTTACAGACTCAACAGAGGATGGCAATGGGATACTTGTCAGTTTAGGGCAATCTGAAAGTCTCAATTTTTTAAGGCAGGGGAATAGTAGCTTTGCCGCTTCTGCCTGTGCTGCTTCTTCTACTGCTTGTTGTTGAGATGAGGACGGCAATGAGGATTGCGAGTGAATAGTGACAGGCGGTGCCCTCGTTAATAATCTTCTTTTAGGGTCACCTTCACCTCCACCTGTTTGACACGATGACGACGACAATGATGACCATCCCTCCAACTCGGGCATGAAACGCAAGTGAAGTTCTTCAAGCGACATGAATCCACCTGCTGCAAGTGCATCAATTAATTTCAACCTTCTGCAAAATGATAGCTTCATCTTGACCAATTTGGGAAGCAACAAACTCGGGAAGCTCACTCCATTGTAGTCTTCAACAACAAACCGTCTTAAATTGGGGGGAAGTTGGAGGCCTTTCATTACCTCAGTTGCAAAGTCACGACCGATTTCTTCATCTTCATCTTCGGGGAGCCAAGATTTTCCTTTTGCAATATCATACCACACCAACTCTAGGGAGCAAAGATTTTCCTTTTGCAACAAATTGGCTTCTTTAGCATCCATTGGATTTCTCACATTGTTAAGCCCACTTATTTTTAAAACTCCTTCAATTTTGTTCAACTCTCCCAACTCATTAATACCACCTCCACTCTCCCACCCCACAACAAAACTACTTAAGGTTTGAAGACAAGTTAGTTTTCCCATCCCAATTGGCATTTTGGTTAAGCTGACGCAGTCGGTATTATCCAAGTGTCTAAGCCTACTCATTTCACCCATGTCTTTTGGTAATGTCACAAGTTTCCAACAGTGTTTAAGGTTCAGTGTCTCCAGAAGTATTAGCTTACAAATAGACTCAGGCAAGGATGTGATAGGATTGGAAGAAAGGTTGAGATACCTGAGGTGCTTCATGTCACCTATATTGTATGGCAGTATTCTAGTCAATGTCCCACTCAAGTCCAATGCCCGTAAGCAGATAAGACGTGAGAAGATTAATTGTCTCTCCTCAGATAGAATGCGGTCTTCTTTTATTAAAAGGGAACACAAAGATAGAGGACATTTTGCTAGGAACTCTTTGTGAAATAGTGACAAGTGACGAGTTCTTCTAGTAATTTCCTTCGTGCTTCCACCATCCACAATACAACATTCATTTCCTGCGACATCACAAGCTAGATCATGCACAAGGTCGTGCATCTTACATGTTCTTATATCTCCATCTTCACCATTTGTTACGTCTTGAAAGAAAGACCTCCATAGCAATGCCTTGAAAATCTCATACCCGTCATCTTCCAACATTTCCATACTTCCTCTGGATTTCACAAAACCATTTGCTATCCATAAAGAAATCAATTCTTCTCTATCAATTTCATGATCTTTTTTGTATATTGCGCAATAAGCAAAACACTGCCTCAGTTGTGGTGACATATGATTATAACTCAATCGTAACGCAGGTAAAATGTCATTTTCTGCCAATTGCCAAATTTCACTGTCATTCACATGTAACCACTGCTGTGGCTTTCTCTTGAAGCGCAGTGATGCCCCTAGAGCCTTTGCAGCCAAGGGTACTCCTTTGCACTTCTTTACAATTTTCTTGCCAATTCTCCTCAAGTCTGGCCTCTCTCTCTCCTCCGATCCAAATGCACGTTCTTTGAATAAAGACCAACAATCATCTTCGGGCAAAGGTTTTAGATGGTGATGTGGAAGTGTGCCAGTGATGACTGCGACATTTTCTAGGCGAGTAGTCACAATAACACAACTACCTTCAGCTGCACATGCCAATGTTCCCTTAAGTTTGTTCCATTTATCCTGATCATCTTCCCAAACATCGTCTAAAACAAGCAAATATCTCTTTCCACGCAACTTGTCTTGAAGGCCATGCTGTAGACGATCCATATCTTCAAAATCACAAGCAGTTTCTGAGAGAGAAGTTATGATTGCTCGTATAAGACGTTTGACATCAAAATCATCGGATACACACACCCAAGATCTATTATCAAAGTGCTTTTCTACCTGCTCATCGTTGTACACCAACTGTGCTAGAGTTGTCTTCCCGAGTCCACCAATACCGACTATGGGACAGACAGAGATGTGCTTCAGACTATTCGCCTTGTTAGGCAATGGCATCTGACTTCTTGGATGGGTTGGTCGGCACTGATGTTGACCCAATAATAGGCTCACCAATTTTTGTTTGTCTCCCTCTCTCCCAAAAACTTGTTCAGTTAAGATGGAACCAGTTTCTCTACCTGGACAGATTTGTTGATGAGGTACGAGATAACTAGTTTCTGGAACTCCCTTTCGCAAATCAAACTCATCACTTTCTTTGGCAATATTATCAAAGCTCTTCATGAGCCCTTTGAGAGAATCAGTGATAAGGCTCCTGTTGTTGCTCATTTCTGGGAATTCTTGCGGCAGACCTTCATATTCCCACTTCTCAAAAACATCATCAGCCGCATAAGAAACATCCTTTAGTTCCTGTAGCCAATCTCGAATCACCAAATCAGTGATTTGCTTCTTCTCAGCATCAACAAGGACATATTTGATTTTTGCCAAAGTTTTTGAAAGCTTCTTCATTTGTTTCTGGACACGCCATTCTACACCAAAGTCCTTCTCGATTAAGTTGGCGAGCTTGTCAGACACAAGTTCAAGGAGTGGAGAAACTACCACTTGATTTGCCATCTCGATCTGCATAAAGAAAAACACTATTCACTCAGGTAGTTGAGGATCAAGGATCAGATTATGTTGACACAATTAAGCATCACTCCAACATAGAAAAAACAAAGAAAATGCAACAAGGGAAAGCTTGTTGTAGTCTCCAATAAGAACACCAATACTTTCTATGAATATATCTTAGGAAGAATAAGATTCAATGTTTAAGGCCAAATGTTTAGTCCATGCTGTTCTCCATTGAGCGTTATAGCGAATCAACAAGCTATGCAAGAAAAATAAAATGTATGAGATTTTTAAATTTACCTGAATAATAGTGTGCGACGATCTGCAGGGATCGAAGGGGGAAGTCAAGCTGATCAGTTGAGCTTAAGAAGGGGGAAGTCAAGCTACAAGAACTAGAGGAACAACAAGAGGTAAATAGCCAAAATTGTTATACTTAAGAATGGATGCTCTTAATGGATTTGTAGCTTTTAACAAAAGAGAAAAAAAATAGCAGACAAGAACAATGACTTGAAGTCAATAAAGCTTGTATTGTTTATTCTCCAGTGGTTGGCCTTCCCTTCATTGTGAACAAACCATCAATGATTCTTTTCCTACCTGCTAAGAATGAAGATTATGCTGGCGTGTTCCTGATGTACAAGATAGATTGCAGTAAATTTTGTTTTTTGGTCTATGATTCATTACTGTCTTTTTTTCTTTTTTTCTTTTTGTATCCTTTCATTTGATTATATTACCACCAAGATTATGGCATTATATGGATCCTTGTCCATTAATTTAGTGAGCTTCTCAGACACTAGTTTTTAGGAGGATAAAAGACTAGAAGTCAATTAAGCTTGTAGAGTCCCATTTTTTTTATTGCGACTAATTTGAAGAGGGGTGAAATGAGGAAGTAGCAGCAGTCAGAAGGTTCTTGTTAATTTTGCGTTTGTTTCTTTTATGGTAGAGTGGAATGGGAAGTATAAATCGGTGATTCCTTAATTAAGTAATCATCTACTAAAAAAGATAGAAGTAATGTACATGAAGCACCGAAGCCCAGGAACACAGTGGATGAATGAGTACACTTAGGGTGTGTTTGGTTGGAAGAAATCGTATGTCATGAAAATTTATGAGAGACCCCTATATCTTAGGCTAAATTGATGTATCACTCCACATTTACCATTTGATTTTGTGACCAATGGTGAGAATGAAAGTCCCATGAATATGTGAATCTCACTCCTTGGTCTCCCAAGGCGTGTGATTCTCATGTTCATCGGAATTTCATTCTCACCGTTAATCACAAAATTAAATGTGAATATGAAGTGATACCTCAAAATAGTATAAAATATGAAGGTCCCCTCATAAATTTTCATTACATAAGATTCCATGCAACCAAACACATCCTTAAAAATACACTATGACTTCTGGAGGAATTACTTTTTCTAATGCGTTTACAGCTTGGTTTTCTTTTGTTAATGTGATGTTGGTTTGCTTTTGTTAAAGTTGTGTATCATTGATGTTGGTTTTCTTTTGTTAAAGTGATGTATGGAAGAAAAGCAGTGAAGAAAAAAGTAGGAAACTATTTCACTAAACAAATCCAAAAACATAAAATAGATCACAGTGTCCCATAAGTGCATATGCTTTGAATCATCATCATTCGGTGAGTTATCACCACTTATCAATCTATAAGCTTTATTTGTCTTTATTTGAATATATATTGGTATATATATTTGAATCATGGTCGAGTGGTCTGTCTGCAGTCGAGACTTTGATCGTTTGTGCTGTGAGTGACTCAGTCACTGTTGCATAGTCATGTCCAACAGTGGGCATGTCATGGACAGTTTAGCCGTGGGTTGCATTAACCGGATTGTATCTCATCCTTAAAATAAGTTGTTGGGGGCTTATCTCGCTTGTTTGATTTGCCAGCAGCAGCTATTATAAGCGAGTTGTGATAGCCGAGTGTATGTGTAAGAACGTTTGTACCAAATCAGGCGTTGTAAGCTCGAGTTGGAATTCTATGTAGCACCTGTCCGTGCATTGGCTGGACGATTTATGTGTTGGCGTGAGTGGCATTTGCTAATAATAGAATGCCAGCTCGTTTGAGCGTGAGGACGCTGGCTGGGCTGTGATTTATTTTTGCGGCCGCTATTTTGGAATGGAGCAGTGATTGCGTGGCGAGCTGCTTAGAGCTCCCACCTTCTAAACCATTTATGTCCGAACAAAATGGACTACAGGTTCGAGGAATAAGGATTTGGTGGCCATGTTGAAGAGCAGTGGTCCCGCGGCGAGCCGTCGACATTAGTCAATGACTGACTAGTCTCCCACCTTTTGAACCATCTACACCCGCACAGTGGGGGCTACAAGTTCAGGGTAGTAATTCGGCGGCCAAGTTGAAAAGCAATGGTTCCGCGGGGAGTCGTCGAAATCAGTTTGGGACTAACTAGGCTCCCGCCTTCCAAACCATTTACGTCCGCAGTAGGGGCTATATGTCTGAGCTTTGATCAGAAACTTTCGTTGCCAGTCTTCACCAGCTAGGCTTACCTTATCGCGTTTGGCGACTATTGACCGTGAAAGGGGGTAATGATCCCTAGCGAGTCGTCATCACCAGGCGTGATAACGCTGATTAGACTCCCACTTCCTAAACCATCGGGATCCGCACTAGACAGACTAGGTGTCGGGATGAACCAGAAGCCATCGTCATCAGCCTCGGCTGACTAAGCTTACCTAGTTGGAGAGAGGTTCTACTTGCTTGAGGGTGTGCGAACCTATATCCGCTCGCATCATGCATTGTGTGCACAAAATTACCTTAAATCGGCTAGTGATCCGCAGGTATGATCTGTGTGTCAGAATTGACTAGAATTTTTAGTGTTCGTGCTAGGCATGTGGTAGAATAATGTTTGAACAGTAGGCCGAGCTCATGAGCTCGCAGAGGAAGAGACATGATTTCTTACACAAATTGTGCTACATGTATGGCATAGATCGTGTGGTAGCACATGTATGGTGTCGGCTGCGAGACGTTTGAGTATCGGTTACTCCCCCTCAATTGATGGGGTGGCATGCATCGCCATTAATTGGGCAAACGTGGTCTATGCAGTTCCTTGGGTACCGTCGTCTCCTTGTTACCCACACGGTATTCAATGCTGACAGTTAATGCTGAAGCGCCCATTTGATGAACCATTATGTCTATATAATGATGTTTTTCAATCGTTGTAGGCACTATCTTCTGCAGTGCGTATCTCCTGTAATGTTCTTGCTTGAAGAAAATGTTTTGGGCTTTCCCAAGGTTGAGAGAAATTTCCATATTTGGAGTCTTCGAATGTTCAGACATTTGCACTGATCGTTGTTATGCGTGGTCACCTGTTCTGGGTGGGCACGTAGTTGATTTGTTGAGATCTCGTAATTTCTTTTCATATTGCGGGGAAAAAGTATGCACTTCATCCCAAGGGAGGAGCTTTGGTGTTACCTTGTACCGTTGTGCCCGCGTGTATGCGGTACCCGCTGCTAGCTTATGGCTAATTGAAGTATTAGTGGATGTGAGATGCTTTCGGGGGTGGTATCTCTCAGTCACCCAAGGTACCGCGCATGGGAAAAGTGTCCTTGCTTGACAACATTGTGAGACCTTGACTGTTTCGTCATTTGCGACCATTCTCATCTTCAAGAGGTTGAAAGTCGTTCAAGGAAGTCATCAAGAAGGTACGATGCCTTTTCAGGAAGTTAGCCGCATGTTGTAAGGTCTGTATCGTTGTTGGCGGGTCGCTTTCTGGGGTTATTCGATGGAGCAGTCGGCCGCTCTGTGCTTTCAGCCCCTCTGCCACTTTGTCCTTGATCTTGGGAAGGGGTCAAACGAAGTTCACTTTAGGTTTATTCGTCTTCTTCGGATCTACTTACGTAGTTGGATCGTCTAGGCGAGTCCTTACTCCATGTCGCATCGGATTCAGATGTTTGTAATATGTAGTCTCTTGTATCCGCCTCAGGGCGCCTGTTACATTTTTCCAATAATCAATAGAGTGTGTTTGCGTAATTCTTTCTTTATTTCTTGAATGTTTGCAAATCACATAAGTTCTTTGGAATTAAAACTCTACATTGACTATGGAAAAGAAATGAACAACTAAAATAGACTAACTATTGAAGGAGAGAAATCGATCCTGACCCTAAAGTGAATTCGGATGGCCCTGGTGGATCGTTAGTATTTTCAGTGGACTGTTGAGTTTCGCTGACGTTGCAGAGGCTACTAAAGAGTAAACCTTGTGGGGGAGTTAATCTTCGCGCCAACAGAATGTTAGGGGGTTGTACTCCCGCTTGCTTTAGTTTCTCCGTTCTGCAGGGCTGAAGAGCATATTGCTCCTGTATCGCTTGACTGTCCTATTTCTCCGTAGTGAGTCACCACTATTGGGGTCTCGTGTGAGTGGAGTGATGCGTCTACAGTCACTAGGCCTGGCCCTGGTTCAGATTGCTTTGTGTGATCTGGTTGGATATGGGAACATTATATTTGTTTCAGTGTAGCATAATGGCAGCCTCGTGCCGTAGGTTGGTCTCCACGTATTGTTCCTTCAGAGTAGTTAGCGGTATACTTAACGCACTGGTGAAAGGTAGAGACTACTACTTCCATCTGGTGAAACCATGGTATTTCCAAGATAAGATTGTAGGTAAACGGTGTGTATACTACAATGAACTTCAGAAACATGACCTTTCTCAGTTGCGGTTCTTCTGCCACTACGGCTAACCTTATCTTCCCGATCGGGAAGCATTTCTCTCTGCTGAATCCAATCAGTGGGTAGTCTGAAGACGTCAGGTTCTCCTCCTTGAGGTCCATACTACGGAATGCATTGTAGAACGGGATGTTGAGTGAGTTCCCTGTGTCCACTGGGGCTCTTTTTACCTCCCACCTTGTAATGGAGATCAAGATGACTAAAGCGTCGTTGTGCGGCGATCGGACTCCTTCGAGGTCTTTTTCTATAAAGGTCAAGGTGGGAATAGGGTTCTGAACCCTCGAGTAGCAAATGCATATGTCCTTGTCCGCAGGTTGTGTTCGCATTTTCATTAGAGTCCGCTTGCGGGACCTGTGCGACTGGTTTTCATTTGGTCTGATTCCAAGAAGGACATGGATTATGCTCGGAGTTTCCTTTTCTATTTCTTTGACTGACTTCCCATGGTCCCTGGATCGTTCTGGTAAATTTTCAGAGTTCATAAATTCTTTAGCTTGCCCCTATGGATCCAGTACTCAATCTCATACCTCAGACTCTTACAGTTGTTGGTATCATGGTCGCCCTCTTTGTGGTACCAGTTTTTCATGGAGTTTAGTACATCCAATGGGCTAGAATTGAGGGGTGTCACGGTTCTGGATCCAATGAAGTTGGATGTTTTCTCTGGCCTGGCCTGGCCCGGCCAGGGTCTGACCTATTGTCACTACGCTTCCTTTTGCTCCTTTTTTCATCTTTGCATTTTTCCTCATTTTTGTCTTTACGAGTAGAGGGCTTTTTCTCACCTTCAGTTTCCCTCTTAACGGTCCTCAACTCCTCTAAGCTAATGTGCTTCTGGGCATTGTTGAAGAGCTCCGTCATGTCTAAAGGGGATTCCAAGGTGAGGTCTTCGTAGAACTTTTCTTCTTTTAGGCCCGCAGTGAAAGTTGACATGCTTGTGTCATCGCTACAAACATCAATGATTGTCAGCTCGTTGTTGAAGCGCGTGACATAGACTCTGAGCGTCTCATTGGATCTCTGTTTCAAAGTGAGTATGTAGTGTAGGCATTTTCGTAAACAATGACTTATTCAAGCTAGTGGAAAAAGTTTTGGATATCACCGATTCAGATCCTTCTTTGAGGGCCATCACGTGCTAGTAATAGCGGAGGCGGTCGAATGGGTCGGTCGTCCTATCGTAGAAATCGAGCTACGGAGGCGTTAACTTCTTTGGAAGGGCCTCGTTCATAATACATTCCATGAAATGTGGGACTAAGGGACTGTATAACACTTATGGGTCGTGTGCCCCTCTGCGTAGGGGGTTCTGAGGGTCGAGCCTCTCTGCCCTGGCAGTCAGTTTTGCATTAGCTGCACCACCTCTTCTAGTCCAGTGTGACCTAGCAGGGCCTGACTCTCCTGTGTCTGCTCTTTGTCGTCTTCGAAAGACAGGGCCCTGTGCTGCTCTTAATCTCTGTTAACGGGTGTAGGGTTTTGCCGAGCGAGAGCCTCCACCATTTTGGCTCTTTGTTGTATTTGAGATGACAACATGTCTACCCTGGGGTCCGTCGTTGCTGTTGATGGCGCGAGGGCGTGAGTCTATTGCCCATGCATAACCGGCACTGCAGAGAGCGGTGACATAACACTAGTTTGAGCGTTTGACGTATCCCCTTACTTTTTATTGTTACGTGATCTAGTGGTCGTCATCTCTCCATATTTTGAAGGGAGATGATGTTAGTGAAAGGTTAGGAACCTTTTCGATCCCCAAAGACGACACAAAACTGATGAAGTCATTTTCCGCATTCTGCTTTGACCTACTCCTACCGACCTGCAAAAGAAATGCACGTGAGCCACAAACCACCGTTATGGTTGTCGATGGCACTCCGATGCTAGAGTCAGATAGCGATACGAGAAAGGTGTAATGCTATAAACAAGAAATTTGTAGCATACCTTATCTTACATCCTCATGTCTTATTTATAGTACAAGAGTCCTAGTTCGACCAGGCCACCAATGACGTAGTTTAAGAATGAAATCTTCATGGAGATTTTTTTCTAATTAGGAGTCGTGCTGTAAAGGAGAAGTTTCATGTTAGCTCTGTACTCCTAGATACGTGGGAGATAGTTCACAATCTGAGGATAATCCGTAAGATGAAGTTTCCTTATGTGATATGTACTCTGGTTTTGCTTTCTAGTTGGAAGCGAAGAACTGTTGTAGTTGTCTGTCTGAAGCTGATCCTCGAGATACTTGCCTTAGTAGGGCTTACGGGTATTGAGAATAGTCGTGAGACGCGTGGGCTTAGCAAGATGTAAGAGTTCAAGTTCGTTTGGCGGACTGCATTGGGCAGGCTTAGAACCGCCTGGGACAAATCAGTGTTAGGGCCCGTAATTTCTCGAAATCATCATGACACGTGTATGGCTCAGGGATGTGACCGTTTTGGTGTATCATCAAGTTTTATCTTTAATGAAAGAATTAGACAGAATTAAGGATAAAATTGAAATAAACGAAACATTAAATTAAAATAAACAAAGCAGTAATTGAAACAAACGAATAAGAATCGAAATAATTATTACGATAAAACTAGCTGAAAACAAATAAGAAAATATTGTTCTTTCAATCATCAACCTCCAAACAATAAATAATCCCGTGCCTTATTTATAATATTCATAACTTATTTGGCAAACCATTTTTGAGATAGATCTAATTTGTTTTTTTATGAGGATTTGAAAGATTTTTTATTTATTTATTTCTATTGATGATGTAACAAGCAAATTATGAACGATTATGTTTGGTTCATCATTTTTTTTATTAAGATAAAGGTTTGGGATCCTTCAAAGGCTAGCTAACATACTAGAAAAACAAATTTGGGAAAATTACAATAAAATAAATTCATCAAAAAAAGATAAAATACCACAACCACACATTCTTTGAACAATAGTCGCGCTGCTTGATCATCTCACTAACAATGAACAGCTACATAACTCTTACCTTTCACTCTCTTTTGCGAAAAAATACATGATGTTAGTGACTTGTTGAAACATCCATGAATGCAATGTGTAGCCAATACATTATACATATAATTATCATGGACCTAATCAAAATGACATATTTAGTGAATCCTCCCTCAATCATCTTGTCTTCGTCAAGAAAATGAAATTTTTGCAACAAAGTTGCTCTTGTTTATTCCAAACTTATAACTAACATGCCTTGTTGAGACATTCACATCCACCGTCAGATTATTCATTAATCTATTTAATTAATTAATTAATTAATTATATTTGATATGCATCTTAGTCCCAGATGTAACATCCTTCTTCCAAAACTACCTCATTGTGCAATCTTGTGCAGCAAACAGTTAATTCAAATGCAAATGTTCAGGTGATTCAAATGCGACTGATTAATTCCAATCAGTTACCTTTACTCATCATCAACGTTACCTTGTCTTTTTGTATTTTCCTAACAAATTTATACTTCGTATTTGTGGATTTAAGCTTCTCTTCTCTCTTGGTAGCTATAAATTCAATCTTCTCTTTCTCGAGTCCCACCATGACCATCTCTTGATCTTATTCTTGAATGAAAGTCAAGGAAGTAATTACGGAAGGGATGAGCAGCATGTTATATGGATGAGTAAGTCTAACTAGCCATGTTTGCTAACTTTTTTCTGGACGTTATTTTGGTTTTTTTACAAAATCACATACACCACTTAACTTATAAAAGGATGAAATTGTAAAAAAACATAGACAAATCTCAAAAGTGGCTAGCAAAGACGGATTGCCTAATTCTCTGCCTTGCCCTCTAATTTATATCTATTCAAGCGTACAATATCCGCAACTAATTTAATATATAATTTTAATCAATTGTGGCCCATGTGGGTGTCAATGGGTTAACTCGAATCCAATCCAACTACTACCAACAGTTTCGATGGTTGTATCTATCATTTAGTTGTTTTATAATCCTACAAGACTACAAGGGTGCAAACAAAACTCAGTTGGAAACAGGAGGAACAAGAATTGATTTCCTTGGTGATAGATTGAAAAACGTATTGATTCTTTCTTGCCAAACCGACACATTACTATTTTCTTTCATTTTTGTTTCTTTTTGTTCTTGTTTTCTTGCATCTGTTAGTGATGCATAGCGTGGTTGGGAATATAAGATAGATGATGAACTTTGTCTCAAATAGTTTGATGGAATAAAGCATCAAAAGGCTCTTTTTTTATAGGCGAGTGGTCACCATAACACGACTACCTTCAGCTCCATTTATCCCCATGTCTTCCCAAACATTATCTAAAACAAGCAAATATCTCTTTATTCTTTTCACTAAGTATCGTGATTCTTCGTTCTCCCTTTTATCTTTATTTATTTTTATGTATTTTTAAGTTTTCTTCATCTCTCTAACTCTACATTTTTTTTATATTTTCAAGTTTTTAGTATGTAGTTTTTGTGTCTTGTGAATATCATAAGATAACAAATCAAATAACTCATGTTTAAATTAATGATTTCATCAAATTACTAATTAAAACGCCACGGACGTATTACTCATATTCAACAATAACATCACAGCAGTCTTCGGTACGATTTTAAGCACAATATTTATGTCATAAATTTTTAAAGCTCAGTGGAACAAAATTGTCAAACAGTTCTTATTCACACATTTTAATTTTACAACTTCTAATCAACAGTTCATTCATAAATAAAACAAACAATTCATTCAGAAACTCGTTCAGAAGTTAGTTTCTAACCACTTAAAAAAAACAAATGTCATCATAGTCTGCCTGCTAGCAAAGTCAAATAATACTCAATTAAATAACTAAGTAGACAGATTAGGCACTTAACCGCGTATGATTAAAGAATCTTATCCCACTAATCCGCTACAGTTTGTCTCTAATTAGCGTTACCTAATTGCTATAAAATATAATCATTGACTTTGATGAATAAGACTTTAAATAGTTTTCTGGCTCCCTTCCTTACTCGAGCAACTTGTATTCACTGTTCATCTATGTAAACTGATTTATGAGATCGAGATTCCATTTAGTTTTGTCATATTAATAATCCATTTAGGAGGGTTTATATATAGACGAAGTTTCCAATCTAAGATCATGCTCTGTTATCTATATTGACAACCCTTTTTGCCCCCTAATGTGTCTGTACCATGAGCAACAATTCAGCAACCTTCTTCAACCAACTGATCCCATCGTAAAATAAATAAACTACATTGCAACCATAAACAAACTACAAGGTTTCTCGTATGCATGTCTAGTATTGGCACACAACAGTTTGTTATCACTTCGTATTTCTTAGGGAATTGGTGGTAGGAGAAGCATCGTCTTTGTCATAGTTACAAGGAGAAGCATCCTTCTTAGAACTCACACCACCACTTGGATTTCTATATACGGATTGAACACGTCTACGAGCCAACAATAGCTCCACCATATGTTCTTTTTCTTCTTCTCTCCCATAATAAACTTCCTCAGTTAAGACAAAAACCTATTTCTTTACTAGCAAAGATTCGATCTCATTTTCTACAACACCGTCATAATATGAGAGGAAGGAAAGTAAGAATAAAAGTCGCCAATATCAATAATGACTTGACGCCTATTAAGCTTTTTCAATTGTGGATCTACAGACAAAAGTAGGACTCTTACATGATATGGTGCACATTGTTTTCAACAATACTAGACAGCCTTGTTTGCTAGTTTTTTTTTTTTTTTTTTTTTTTTTTTTACACTCCTTCTATAGATAGTGTTTGTGGTTATGTTTTAAAGAGAAGAGGTAAAAAGTGTTAAAAAAAAAAAAAAAAAAAAAAACCTAGCAAACATGGGAGGCTAAAATTATATAGAAACCATTAAATAGGTCATAAGCCATGGAATAGTTTTCTTCATTATTTTTGTACTTTTGTCTTTTGAGAATTGCCCCTTGAACTCAATTATCCTCTCCATCGGAAATGCTTTCGGTTGTTACAAGTGGGTTCAACAAAAGAACTGAAATTTTACATTTCAATCACATCGTTATATTTGGTTGTAAACTGGTGTACATAAGTTTTCAAGAAACAATTATATGTATTGTCATACAAATATAATTAAATATTCTTTGCGAAATTTTCATGAATAATGAAGAAGCAAAATCAAACTTTGGAGTTTTCTGCTAGTGGATCCATGGTTAAATCGATGTTTGAATGGATGATACATTTGAAGTTTTGTGTCAAGTCGTTATTGATTTGGAAGATTTGGATCTAGAGTTTGATAGACTTTTGTTTGAAGTTTGATTGCTTGTAATACAAATACAAATTTAGATGACAATGTAAAGATTGGAGAATAGATGAGCCATCGAGAAATGTAGTTGACAATAATATGTGTGATTATAGAAGTAGTGATTAATGGGAAAAGAAGTGAGATATTGTGGAGAATTATCACCCCCAAAATTTAGAGTTTGTCAGAAAATGAAAATGTAACTAAGTGTCCATTTTATTTTCTCTTTTTCTATCTTTGATGGAATTTGGTTTAAACCAAGCTCAAAAAGGCTGGGTTATTTGTAATGTATTGGGGTTTTTGTTAATATTCTCTTGAATCCCTCCATGTATTGAAACTCTACACAGATCATGTTTGGACAGGATAAAGATGGCTTAAAGTAAAATCCCATTTTGGGGGATTATAATCTTTCTTTAAAATTGGGAAATTTGTAATTTGCGAAGTGGTGATCATGTAGTCATGCCATCTCATGTAAGTTACGAAAGTATGATAATTAGGCAAGGTGCATAGCATCACTCTGGAATGAACCATAATCAACAAAGGACGACGAGTATGAGATTTGATTTCATAAAAATACAAAGTTTAGATTTATGAGGGAATCAAGGATTCCCTTTCTTTTTTGTTTATGAGATTTAAAATATAGAAGACAATGTAATTCAAAGAAAGGAAAATGTGCAAGAAGAAGGTAGCTAGCATTCTTCCATAGCAAAATATGCAAAATTTAAAGGGAGTTGTTATGTGTACCCGACTATTGGCTCAAGGACCCCAACTTAATGTTTGATTTTTAGCTTTTAAAATTTGCTTAGTGTACTCGTAAACATTTTGGTTCCAAATGTGATATTGATTGAGGACATTGTAAGAAGGAGGATTTCCAAATGTAAAATTTTGGATATAGGTTTTTTTAGATTTTAAATACATTTTTTTCAAATATGATATAATAATAGTGAAATTGATATATTGATTTCATTTTTAATTTATTTGACTTAAAACATATTAATTTTGCCAGCCCCTTTACGGTTGATGAACATAATGAAATTTAACGAATGCGCGACCGAATTTAGTTTTATAAATAATAAATAATAAATAATAATAATTGCCATATATGTTCTTGAATATTAATGCTCTTAAACGATAAATTTTCCTAAATAAAATTTTTTTGCCACTAAATGATTTTAATTAATAAAAAGCGATATTAATGCTCAGTGACTCTCTCAACCAACAACTTCCAATCTCTTCAACCACTCCTCAAATCCCAAACTTCTCTTCACATCGGTGACCCTTTTCTTCTCTTATTGAATCAACCCCTCTCGAACGTTGTTTGATTGTACCTAAGCCCTTAAGATAATATATTTAAAGCCCCCAATTATCTATTATCTCGTAATATAACCTTAAGTCCATCAAACTTTATTTTTCCTGAAAATGCCCTCTCCAAAGTAGAAAATTTTCATCAAGTTCGGTTGCAAATTGAAATAAAATTAAATGATTGTTAGAAACTTATACCATATTAGTGCATACTAGCAAAATCGGGGCGTGTAATTTTTTTTAACTAATGTTTCAAAATTATTAAATTATTTTGATAGCCAACTTAAAAAAATTTAACCAAATCACCTAAATTTTTAATTTGTACTTATGTAGAACACGTCGACCCCCTAGTACTCTTATATTGGAATAGATGGATATGTGTACTTGTTCAAAAGATCCGTTAAATGGTCGAATAAATACCAAGGACTGTGATTTAGCGAAATTTTACAAAATTTCGTGAAATATTTCATTTTTGAGATCTAAAAATTAAAAGTACCGAAATCGAAAAGTATGTTATTTTGACTAGTTATTTCGAAAATATTCGTGTTATTTTGTAAATTTCGGTAGTTTCGTGTAAAACCCAAAAAGTTATGAAGCAAATTAAATTTTATTAGGTGGAATCTTTGTCATTTTCATAGATTTCGATATTTTCGTGTAAACCCCAAAAATTTATGAAGAAAATTACATTTATAGGTTAATTTACTTGTATCTTATTCAAGAATTGTGATTTCGTTTTTTGAGGTAATTTCGGTAAGTCGATTTTAAGAAATACTTTGTTATATATAGAAAAATGTAAAATTTTCGATTGTAATTTTGAAGTTATCAATATAATTTCAGCATTTTAAACTCTTATATACTACATAAAGAGTACCACAAGACTCATAATGTCATACAAATAATATATTGCATAAGAATTACTTATATACCAAAATTTTAATACTAAACTAAAGTTAAAACAGGCTAAAATGTAGGGAAAGTGACATTGAGCTAACAAAATAAATGAATATTTCGGATTACGAAAGAAATTTCGGTAACTCGAAAATAAGATATATTTTGTGAAATATCAACATTTTTTGAGAAATCAAATTCCTTGATCTTACTTTTCTGCATATTCTTGAAAAAAAAATTCATTTTTTACCATACAACTAAATATTTCTTAAAATAGAAGACTGGAACTATTTTGAAAGAGAAAATCACAATCCTTGACAAATTAGATGCCTAGTTGGAAAAAAAAAACTTCCAAGTAAATTGAGAGTCATACATCTTACAGTAGAGAAAATATAAAGAAACTAGAGATCAGATTAGAGAATATAAAGAAACATGAGAAGAAAAACTAGAGATCATATTGGAGAAAATAAATAAACATGAGAAGAAAGTACCTGCTCTTCCAAGTGTTCTTCAATGAGATTGAGTTGGATACACGGAGGGCACTGCAAGGGAATGGAGAAAGGAAAATGAAAATAAGATGGAAGAGACATGCTCACATGTGAAAACAAACACATCACCTCGTTTGCCTGCTAGCAAAGTCAGTCAACACTAAATTAAAAAAAACTAAAAAACTATATTAGGCACTTAACCTCTTGTGATAAAATAATCTTAGCCCACTAATCCGATACAGTCTCTAATTAGAATTAATTAATTTTCTGCCTCCCTTCCCTACTCGAGCAACTTGTGTTGATTGTATGGGTCTATGTAAATTGATGTACGAGATCGAGATTCCATTTGTTTTGAATTCAACAAGACGGCCAATATTATTAATTTGCCCATTAAATCAGTCCTGGCTGGCTTCCATGTATATAGATATTCATAAGTTGACAAGGAATTATTAAATATGCACAATACAGTCTATCCTGGCTGGCCTCCATGTAGGAATTATTAAATATTACATGGTTTTGAAATATAATAGTTTAATGCATTATTTATACTCTTGTTTATGGATCTTTGTACTTGTTCAAAAGATTCGTTCAATGGTCGAATAAATACAATGGCCAAAGTAGTTTGCAAAATATTAATGGTAAAGGTAAAGGTTGCTTCTGAGACCAATATTTAGATTAAAACAAGATCCCAAATGTTTTGCAACTTGCACAAACCTAAATTCTACTTCAGAGACATAGTTCCATACCTTCACTGTTACATACTTATACCAATTATCCAAAATTTTGGATGTATGCTGCAACTTTAATGTCAACCACACAAATGAAAATTTGAACAAGTTGCTATACCTTCTGAACAAGTTATAATATTTAAAAAAAAAAAAAAAAACAGATTTGAGATAAAGTTAATAATTAAAAGTACATATGATTTGCTATGAAGTGTTATATAATTTAATAAACTAAAATTAACACTGCTATAATGTTATTTTGGTATCAAAAGTATGTTATGTGATTGATTCTTATGTAATATGTAATTTATATGACACTATGACTTATATGAGACTTTTTATATGGTATTTAAGAGTTTAAAATGCATAACTTATATTATTAAATGTAAAATTATAATCAAATTTTTACGTTTTTCTTTAAAAAAAACATTTTACTAAATATTTCTTAAAATTAACTTGAAAAATGAAACCATAATCCTAGATTGTAAAGATCAGGCCGGTAAGGTTGGATGTGAAGAGGTGTTTGAAAGACGGGAAATTGTGTTTCTCTTTTTCACCGAAGGTAGTTTCATCCAAAAAAACAAAGGCACGTGTCAGTATTTAGTAACTTTTAGCATAAGATATCTTGATAGACGATTTTTTTTTAGTGTTTAAGGACCACAATTTCGAGTGGTCTTAAGACACTGGATTTTGGTAGCCTATTAGCCCGTGTCTTGCTCAAGGTGTGCCCTTGCTCGCTTTGTGATTATTATAAAGAAATTCATTTTTTACCCTCTGCACGTATCTCATGGCACACTTGTCAAAATGAGCTGAAAGTTCATCACGTTGTTTATGTTGTGGATTTAATTTTTTTCAAAATTTTAGCTCAAACGAATTAATTATGATTTTTTATATATTTAGTAGGGTCGTGTTAACTAAATGGAATTTAAGTGAGTCCTAGCCCAACAATGAAGCTCCCTATTGGGCCCTCATGGCTAAATTTTTATTAAATAATTAATCCGTTTCATCGTGCATATAATAGCTTATATGCAAGGATCAAGTGTTTTTGTGATGGATGCTACTGATTCGAGAATAGTCACAATAACTCCTTCAATAATTCCTCACATAAGATACATTATGTCCAAATTAGATTCACAAACCCATGATATATCATATAACACCAAAGTGTTTTACTACCCGCTTATACATCCAAGTGGTGGTGTGAGTTCTAACAAGGTTAATACTATACTCGATCTGGAACATGTTTCTATTTATCCAATACTCCCTATAAGTGAGCTTGGGAATACAACTCTTGTGTATATGAAGAAGAAATATTCCCAAACCCACTTATAAGAATTATTCACGCCACACTGCTGCTCTGTTTCAGCGATGTATTTGCAGCCAGTCTGACGCCGCATTGCCGCTGCAATGTTGCTGCCGGATTGTTGCTGCGTTTCAGCTGTACGCTCCGATTGTTATGCTGGGTTTTATCTCACGTTGATCAATCTCTTTGTGTTGCCCACGTTTTGTTAATTTATTCACAATTGCATGTCTTGTCGAAGAAAGAACAGGACTTTGAAGTCCTTATTTCTATAGGACTTCAAGTCCTCTTATACTTTCCAATAAATTGGGAGCCAACCATGACAAGGAGTATGACTCCTTATTTATAAAGAAATTTAAGTCCTTATCAAATTCTCACAATCTCCACTTTGGCGAGCAATTTCAGGCCACCACACAAGCATCACAAAGACCAACATAAACATCTCCACCTTGGCATGAAAAACAGCCAAGACCCATCTCTCGGTCACGATGCCCCCAAGGGCCCTTGCCCCCTTGGGGCGTCAACACTGAGAGAGCCTGATCAAGTTGAGACGATGCTCAAACGTGATCCCTGAAACCGCTTTTGTCAACATATCAGCTGGGTTCTCTTTAGTACTCACCTTCTCCAAGAGAACCTCGCCATCCTCAATGACATCCCTCAGAAAATGATACCGCACATTAATGTGCTTTGTTCGAACATGATGAACCTGATTCTTTGCCAAATGGATAGCACTATGATTGTCACATAACACCGTCACATCATCCTGAGTAACACCCAAATCATTAACCAAGCCTCGAAGCCAGATGGCTTCCTTCACCGCATCTGATAGAGTCATGTACTCTGCTTCGGTAGTAAACAAAGCAACTGTAGACTGTAACTGAGACTTCCAACTCACCGAACCCATCGCCAATATAAAACAATAACTTGTAGTCGATCAGCATCTATCAAGATCACCAGCATAATCCAAATCTGCATAACCTCGGATCATATTTGACACATCTCCTCTCCCATATATTAAACCAACATCCAACGTACCTCGAAGATATCTCAATATCCACTTCACTGCCTGCCAATGTTGTTTTCCCGGGTTTTACATAAACCTACTAACCAAACTGATTGCATGAGCGATATCCAGACGTTTGCAGATCATGGCATACATAAGACTACCAACTGCACTAGCATAGGGAACCTGTGACATGTATTCCCTCTCATCCTCCGTGTTAGGAGACAACTTACCCAAGAGCTTAAAGTGAGCAGCCAAAGGAGTACTTACCGGCTTAGACGTATCCATGTTAAAACGGCGAATAACCTTTTCTAAGTATTGTCTCTGTGACAATGTCAGTCTGCCCTTCTTCCTATCTCTCACTATCTCCATCCCAAGTATCATCTTTGCTGAACCAAGATCTTTCATCTCAAACTCCATGCTAAGTTTCAACTTCAATTTATCAATTTCTTTCATGCTCTTCGCAGCAATGAGCATATCATCAACATAAAATAAGAGAAACACGAAAGACCCATCCTTGAGCTTATGTGTGAATACACAAGGATCATACTGACTCCGCGCATATCCCTGCTCAATCATAAAAATATCAAACCTCTTGTACCACTGCCTCGAAGATTGCTTCAACCCATACAGTGATTTTTTAAGTTTGCATACCTAATTTATTCCTTACCAACAACAGCATATCCATCGGGCTGAGACATGTATATGTCCTCCTCCAAATCTCCATGCAAGAAAGTTATCTTGACATCAAGTTGCTCGAGATCTAAGTCAAACTGCGATGCTAAAGCCAAAAGGACTCGGATAGAAGTGTGTTTTACCACCGGAGAGAATACTTCATTGTAGTCCACACCTTCTTGTTGTGCATATCCTTTAGCCACCAATCTTGCCTTGTATCGTATACCTGTACAAGTACCCCTGGAATCTGGAATCCCGTCTTTCACTGTGAAAACCCACTTACACCCAATTGGTCTCTTCCTTTTAGGGAGTGTCACAAGCTCCCATGTATGATTCTTCTGAAGAGATAACATCTCCTCATCCAAAGCTTCCTTCCACTCCTCTTTCTGAACACTTCGCAAAGCCTGCGTATATGTGGTAGGAACATCATCATACCCATCAAGAACTAAGAATGTGCAAGCTACGCCATCCACATAACCAAATCTAAGTGGTGCATGTCTGGTTCTAGGTTCTCTGCCTGCTGCTAAAGATGGTGTTTGTAACTGTTGATCCTGTTGTTGTGTAGGATCCATGTCCCCGTCAGTAGGAACCTCATCTTCTGCCACTATCTCATCACGCATCATATTTGTATCGCCAATTTCCTCAGTAGAAGGAACATCATGCTCTGTATGAGATCTAGGAGCTCCAAGCTCCACCTGCAAAAAATCTCCAGCATCCTCATCTTCATCATAGCTATCATCTTTCCAAATAGGGGAACCATCTTTGCATCTCTCACATTTTGCCTGTAACAAAGCCTCCTCATGGAACTTCACCTCTCGACTGATCACAAACTTCTGCAAGTCAGGGCACCATAATCTATACCCTTTCACATTATCTGGATAACCGAGAAAAATAGTTTTCCTGACCCTTACTCCAATTTTATCTTCCCTAACATGAAAATATGTTGGACAACAAAATAAATTCAAGTTAGAATAATCTGAAGAAATATTAGACCATGCCTCCATAGGAATCTGAGACTCAATAGCTGATGAAGGAGAGCGGTTAACGAGATAGCACGCCGGGTTTACTGCTTCAGCCCACCATATTTTTCCCAAACCTGCATTGGACAACATGCACCGTGCGCTCTCCCACAGGGTACGGTTCATCCGCTCTGCTACCCCGTTCTGCTGTGGTGTCGACTTCACTGTGAAGTGTCTTCTAATGTCATGTTCCAAACAAAACTGCTTCAAGGGATCCTCGGTATATTCACCGCCATTGTCAGATCTCACTACTTTGATCACCCTTCCTGTTTGTTTTTCAATCATGGCTTTCCACTTCTTGAAGATATCAGTGACTTCATTTTTATATTTCATGGTATACACCCATATTCTCCGGCTGAAGTCATCGATAAAAGACACAAAATACCTGGAACCCCCCTTGTATGCGACTCTAGAGGGTCCCCAAACATCAATGTGGATGTAATCCACAATCCCTGTGGTGCTATGAGTAGTATCACTAAAACTGACTCAGCACTACTTTCCATAGATGCAATGTTCACAGAAATCCAGTTTTGCCATTTTATCACCGCCAAGCAAGCCTCGCTTGCTTAAAGTTTTTAGTCCATTCTCACCTACATGCCCTAATCGCATGTGCCATAACTATGTACGCGTCAAGCTTTTCTCATCAACAACTGTAGAAACCATAGCTCCACCTTCAACTATACTTCCTTGAAGGAAATACAAATTGGCATGCCTAACCGCTGTCATAAGCAACCTGTCACCAAAATAAACACTGCAATATCCATTCTCACCAATATACTTGTAGCCCTGAGCTTCAAGCACCCCAAGAGAAATCAGCCCCTTTGAAAGAGCTGGAACATGACGAACCTCGGTAAGTTGTCTACATGACCCATCTGTCAACTGAAACTTGACTGTACTAACACCCATTGTCTTGCAAGGCCGAGAGTCACCCATTTTAACTAAACTTCCCTTAACCTCACGATAAGTGCTGAACCATTCCCTTACGGGACACATATGATACGAAGCTCCTGTATCCAACATCCAACCGTCATACAAATGGTTATAAGATTTTGCCATCAGTACATGTGCTAAGTCACCCCTGATTAGAAGTTTTGCCATTCCCTCGCGAAAAGAAATTTTTGTATACAGACTTACTTGTATATGTGTGATATTATTATGGGTATGCAGACTTGCTTGCATATCGGTACACCGTTCCATGTGAGTTCGATTGTACATGTAGATTTAGGAAGAATATTTGCCAGTGATCGAACTTCGGGTGAGATGACATGACACTCGAGGTGGCACCCCACTTGGAACATGTACGCTCCGAGTGGTTTCGATGGCAAGGGAGGCACACTTGGGTGAGGTGTGTTCGGCACAAGGAGGATGGTGCGATTGTGGAAAAGAAGCGAGATTTCTTTTTGTGTATGTGTATGATTACCTTAAAGGAAGAAACTAAACGCTCATTCAACCATTGAATGAGAACTACATGTCTTCCTAAAGGTAGAAAAATGTGTTTTGTTAATATTTCAATAATAGTCTAATATGATTATGAATTGTATTGTTGTTGCATTTATGAGGATTAATAACTCATAAATTTTATTTATTAGAATGATGACACATTTGCCTCATTGAGGAACTACCTGTTGGTGTGGTTGGTTATTGTTTTGTTTATTTTGATGTTGTCATGTGTGGATTTATTGATTTTGGGATGAAGATTTCTCACACCAGCTTTATTGCTGACCCAAGTGAGCTTTTGCTTCTTAGGTACATTCCTTTTGGAATGTAGCCGATTAGCCTTTCAGGTTTAGAGACTTTTGAGTAGCATTACTGGAGTTTCGCTAGTGAGCTAGCAACGTTAGAGTCTCCCCGGGTTAGATTTTTAGTTGTTTCAGATGTTTAGTTGTTGCTGTTATTTGTTTCTGTTGTTATTGAATTTTCACGTCCCGAGTTTTGGGGAAACGGATAATCCTACGTGAATTTTGGGATTTTCGTTTTCTTCGAAAATCGGGGCGTGACAGTTTGGTATCAGAGCATTTGGTTAGCCTAGGTTGGGGTAGAGTCTAGGTGATCCTCGGAATGTGGATATGGGAGAGTAATAGTGTAACTATCTAGAAACAAAGTGACAAGGGTGAACCTTGAAACTTTTTTATTGTTTCTTTTTCTTCGTGAATCTTGATATGAGACTTCTGTGACTAACTTATTTTAATGTCAATAGTGGATGACATTCCATGTAGTTTCCTTATAGCGGTTTGTTATCCTGAATCTTTAGTTAACCCTTTTCACGAATCTCGGGACAAGATTCTTTTGAGTTGTATATATTGTAGCACTCCGTAATTTTTGTACTTACTGAATTTTTTTTATATATTTTTGTGTGATTGTCTTCATTAAATTATAGGCATACGTATGAGCTATTTGTCTGTCCATGTGATGTGTAGTTTGTTTATTTAAGAATTAATTTCCTACTTACCTTCCTCTACCAAATCTCGGGACGAGATTCTTTTGAGTTGTATATATTGTAATACCCGCCTAATTAAATAAATATAAAATTTTCTTATTTATTAATTATGGCATATATTGTAATCTCAATTATTTGGAAAAATATTTTTGTTTGCCATGGCTAAATAGGATAAAGTGTGTGTGTGTGTGTATTTAGCCAAAATTTTTGTAAACCCAAGGATTGTTACTCAATTGTATTTGGGCTTTTATTAAACTAATGAGTAGGGTTTTATTTTGTGAAAGAGGGTGGGTGCATTCGAAAGTTCGATGGGGGCGAATAGCCACCCATCATATAAAAAAAACACACAAAACCCTTTTTCCTTAAGCTTTTCTTTTCTCCTTCTTCTCATTTCCTTCTTCTTAATGGCGGCTCCCCTCTTCATCTCACCTCCATTTCGCTTCAGTGGCCACCGAGGTCAAAGTCGAAGCCGCAGGTTTGCAAGCAAGCAAATCAGTTCCCAGGTTCTTGCAGGAAACTTTGAGATTGGACAGGTTTCTTACAAATTCAACTTGTTGAAGTCGAGAGGGCCAAGAAGCATGCTCTGCACCCTTCAATGTCTAGAATCAAAGCAGACAAGGTTCTGATTGGATATGTTGCTTTAGCAATGGAGAAAATGGATCTTTTGCAGTCTTGCCTCGTTGGACTTGTTGTTCTCCGAGATGTAGGACTTGTCAGTGGCGCATCCTATAAAAGAGCTAGTACCTTGGATTGGCAGTGGAAAAGTTGGTCCGAGTTCACCACTCTCGATGGGACTCACCCACAGAAAGTGGAACCTCTATTTCTCAGCAAGGTGAAGTTCTCTTGAGTGATAATATCATAATTTTAATTTCTTATCAAAGCTATGGGTCGAGATGGCGGAGACAGGGCCTTTAGTGTAGGCAGAGGAAGTGGTGGAGATCGTGGAGATAGAAGATTTAGTGACAGTGCTTTTGGCGATAGGAAGGAGAACAAGGCGATTGCGAGAAGACGATGGTGATATGTAGTTAGGATATGGAATCAGGGAAGGAGAGGTTGAGATGGTGAGTCTTCTTTCATTCTCTATATGAGTTCCTCTTTTTGAAATACCCATATCTTTGTTTGTTGATTTTGGTGTGTTTGATGGCTTACTGGCGATTTAGAGTCTTTAGGGGTTTGATGTTGTGATTGGTATTGTCATCTTAGGGAGGTTTGGATGGATTAAAATTGGGTGGGGGTTGTGTTTGTCGTATGGTTGGGGAGTGGTGCTGAAGTTGAGCATCAAAATTGGGCCCTTCATAGAATCTACAATTGAGTTGTCTTTCATCATTTCTAATGATTTTAGAATGGGCCCCGTGGACTTTCTTTTTATTAATGCTAGCAAAATTCATTCTGTGTTAGCTACTATTTCAATGATTTTAGAATGGGGTTGGATAGATTATTGTTCTTTTCAGTCTCAAAAGATAAATATGTGTTGTTTATTCTCTAGCTAACCTTTGATTAGATGATTTGGATATTCTTTTTGACAGCTAAATTTTTCTTCAAGGACATTCAACTAGAAGTTCTCCTTGATGTTTTCCCATTTCCCTTAAACTTTATTTTCCAGGACGTAACTATAGAATTTATCATATCAGCTTGCGGATCTTCTAGTTATCAGCACAATTCCTTTTTGCTTTTGCAGTTATTTGATCTGCTTTTGTTTTCATGTTCTCTGTTCTTTGATCATTATTGTCTTGAGTTCTCTTCATTTTAGTATGGAATGAAACCATTTGAGCATCATTTGTAGGTGCATATTTCCTTGATGTTGTATGCCATATGGAGATGTGACTTTCTTGGCAAAGTTGTTAGGTATGATTAAATCATGAGATAGTCATTTTTGGGTTTAGATACATCTGTTAAGATATACATGATGAACCCTCGCATCATTTAGATTGGATCAGGGGATTGAGCATAAGTTTATTGATTTAAACCACTAGTTGGTTTGCAATTCAACTCAAGACAAGTTTAGGAGAACCATTTTTTTTAAAGTAAGCTTTTGTGGACTGGTGATTATATATGTTGAATTTTGCTGCTCATTACATGGTTCTGCATATTATATATGCATGAATAACTAATGAACATAATTTGATATACGTAGATCCTTTCACTACATGAATGGATCACATACATCTTTTATTCTACTTTAATTATATTTTTTTCAATACTGAGAAGTTATATGGGAGAAGTTCTATGGGTTGTACTCGCATTCCAGCCAATTTATATTTATTAAATAAATATTAGATATCGGCTGGAATTTAACTGAGCACTTGTTTTAGCTTGAGTATTTGTATTGTTATGCGAATTGGTGTGCATATTGTTTTTCATATGATGCAAAGAGATGAGATATGTGAATTGGCAATGTGCCAAATATTACTTGTTCCCCAAAAGAATGGTGGATATTGTGGCTGATTTACTTATGGTTCACAAAGTGTCACCATAAAAGAGTTTTGAGTTTTAGTTGATATATTTTTTTTATGCTCTTTTCCACAACTCCGAAGAAAAAAAAATGTGAAAAGAAAAGAAATTTTTGTATACAGACTTGCTTGTATACGTGTGATATTATTATGGGTATGCAGACTTGCTTGCATATCGGTGCACCGTTCCCACATCTCCTCTATCATATATTAAACCAACATCCAACGTACCCCGAAGATATCTCAATATCCACTTCACTGCCTGCCAATGTTGTTTTCCCGGGTTTTACATAAACCTATTAACCAAATTGACCGCATGAACGATATCCAGACATGTGCAGATCATGGCATACATAAGACTACCAACTTCACTAGCATAGGGAACCTGTGACATGTATTCCCTCTCATCCTCCGTGCTAGGAGACAACTTACCCAAGAGCTTAAAGTGAGCAGCCAAAGGAGTACTTACCGGCTTAGACGTATCCATGTCAAAACAGTGAATAACCTTTTCTAAGTATTGTCTCTGTGACAATGTCAGTCTACCCTTCTTTCTATCTCTCACTATCTCCATCCCAAGTATCTTATTTGCTGAACCAAGATCTTTCATCTCAAACTCCATGCTAAGTTTCAACTTCAATTTATCAATTTCTTTCATGCTCTTTGCAACAATGAGCATATCATCAACATAAAATAAGAGAAACACAAAAGACCCATCCTTGAACTTCTGTGTGAATACCCAAGAATCATACTGACTCCTCGCATATCCCTGCTCAATCATAAAAGTATCAAACCTCTTGTACCACTGCCTCGAAGATTGCTTCAACCCATACAGTGATTTTTTCAGTTTGCATACATTTTCTTCCTTACCAAGTACAGCATATCCATCGGGCTGAGACATGTATATGTCCTCCTCCAAATCTCCATGCAAGAAAGCAGTCTTGACATCAAGTTGCTCGAGCTCTAAGTCAAACTGCGCTGCTAAAGCCAAAAGGACTTGGATAGAAGTGTGTTTTACCACCGGAGAGAATACTTCATTGTAGTCCACACCTTCTTGTTGTGCATATCCTTTAGCCACCAATCTTGCCTTGTATCGTATACCTGTACAAGTACCCCTGGAATCTGGAATCCCGTCTTTCACTGTGAAAACCCACTTACACCCAATTGGTCTCTTCCTTTTAAGGAGTGTCACAAGCTCCCATATATGATTCTTCTGAAGAGATAACATCTCCTCATCCAAAGCTTCCTTCCACTCCTCTTTCTGAACACTTCGCAAAGCCTGCGTATATGTGATAGGAACATCATCATACCCATCAAGAACTAAGAATGCGCAAGTTGCGCCATCCTCATAACCAAATCTATGTGGTGCATGTCTGACTCTAGGTTTCCTACCTGCTACTAAAGACGGTGTTTGTAACTGTTGATCTTGTTGTTGTGTATGATCCATGTCCCCAACAATAGGCACTACAACAATTAAGGCATTTTTCAAGAATAAAATTCGTTGACAAAATCAAAATTTTGTTGGAAAAAATTCGTTATTGGGTTCATGGAGGCATCTTCGTAGCTAAAGGTTTTTACCAAGGAATTACATTTTTGTTGGTAAAACAATTGATAAGTCAAAGAACCACGGTGTTGGTAATACTGACAACTACCAAGGAAATTCATTGGTAAAAATCAAATAGTTTTATGAACAAATTGTTTTGTTGCAAGAAAACTTTTGTTTACCTATGATTTTTTTTCTCGAAAAAAACTTAGAATCTTCAAGGAAAGATGTCGTGGGAAAATGTAACTACCTTTATCATAGAACTTTTTCGTTTGTAAAATGAATGTATATCAATTAAAGTTGGCATAGGTACTGTTAACAATTACCAAGGAAATTTTTTTCAATAAAAAAATTATATATTAAAACGATCATTTTCAGCTCTTAGGCGACCTAATCTAGGTCCCCATCTCTAAGGACACCATCCACTACCTCCCAAACTCTAAGGACACCACTTTTGATGATAAGACCCCTCGCTATGGAATTTCATATATAATATATTTATTTTAGGCTCAAAGGGAATCGAACTCCTGACCTATAGTAAAATCTGTAGCAATATTACCAATTGAGTTATTTGAATAATTGTGTTGTGTGAAGCAACTTTATAGCTTATTAAATCAAATTACTCATTTTTTGCAATAAAAAAGCATTGTTACGTATATAATAGAGACCAATATATAATATTTCGTCACTATAAATTAGAACTAAATGTTTTCACGATTATAAGATTTATGTTAAATGTCTACCACTTTTAGCAAATGAAAAAAAATTCACAATAACACCCTTATAATTAGCAACAAAATAGTAATAGCATTTCAAGACTATATGTTATTGTAATTGGTTATATCCCCAATGAAATAAAATTTAATTGTTGTAAATAAGAAAATGAGCCTTAATAAGAAAAAAGTTCATGAAAATTTTATCTATATTTAGCAACGAAATAAATTGTTACCATTAATATTATAATTAACAGTAAAATAATGTTGTATTGTTAAATAAATTTTATTTGATTTTTCAGATGAAATTATATCAATGCTACAAATAAAAAAATTCAACGAATTGATATTTTTCCACTATAAAGAAGCTAGGAGCTTTAAATATAAATAAATTTCATGAGAAAAATTTCATTATAAGTAACCAAATAAATCGTTACAATAACGTAGTAATTAACTAGAGAAAATATAGTTTCATTATTGAAGAGACACGAACAAGTGTTATAGTGCATTTACTAAGAAAATGTTTGTCAATAATATTAATATTTATTAGCAATGAAATAATTTATTGTAAATGACATCAATATAGCTAACAAACTAAAATTTCGTTGAAATAGAAATATTTTGTTGCTAAATAATGTTAGTGGGAAATTGGTTTTGGAATGAATATTTTTCGTCAGCACTTTACAAAGAAAAGTTGCCAACAAAATAGATTTTGTTACTAAAAGTGACAACTCTATGGTTTTTTCAATGAAATTTATTTTTGTTAGAAATAGTAACATATTAACAAAGAAAATAAAATTTGTTAGTAAATAAAACATTTTTTGTAGTGAGTATACATTTCCAACAAAATAATGACTTATCGCTATAAAATAGTTAGTGAGCTTTAATGAGAAACAAATTTTCATGAAAATAATTATCAGTTTTAACCTAGAAAACAATTTGTTACGAACAAGGTTATAATTACCAACAAAATCATATTTCATAGCTACAATTATTTCATTAAAAAAGATATTGTTTCCACAAAGTAAAAAACGTTGCCAATAATATGACAATTCTCAACGAAATATTACTTTGTTGCTATAAATTAATAAACAAGCTTTAACAAGAAAAAACCTAATGGAAAAAATTATCAATCATTATCAATGAACCGAATCATTACTAATAATGTGATTATTGTCTAGGAAAACATATCTCCTTACTAAGAGAGATGAATAAGATTTAATATTCGTTAACAAGGAAAGTGATTTGTTTTTAAAAATTAGTCTTCTTTAGCAACAAAATATTTCATTCCAGATGATGCCATAATTACCAAGGAACAAATATTTTGTGGCCATAAAAATAACTTCTTTGTTAAATCAATTTGGCAATAAATTGGGTTTGGAGGGAATGTTTCCCACTAACTATTTAACAAGAAATGTTTCCTACAAAATATATTTTGTTGGAAAACAGTAACAAGTTTATGAATTTTTCAAGGAATTTTTTATTCGTTGACAATGCTACAATATTAACAAGGAAATCAATTTTCGTAGCAATAATTTTGTTGGTAAAATATAGATTTCTTGTAGTGAGGAACCTCATCTTCTGCCACTGTCTCATCACGCATCATATTTGTATCGCCTATTTCCTCAGTAGAAGGAACATCATGCTCTGTATGTGATCTAGGAGCTCCAAGCTCCACCTGCAGAGAATCTCCAACATCTTCATCTTCATCATAGCTATCACCCTTCCAAATAGGGGAACCATCTTTGCATCTTTCACATTTTGCCTGTAACAAAGCCTCCTAATAGAACTTCACATCTCGACTGATCACAAACTTCTGCAAGTTAGGGCACCATAATCTATACCTTTCACATTATCTGGATCACCAAGAAAAATAGCTTTCCTGACCCTTATTCCAATTTTATCTTCCCTAACATGAAAATATGTTGGACAACCAAATAATTTCAAGTTAGAATAATCTGAAGAAATACCAGACCATACCTCCATAGAAATCTGAGACTCAATAGCTGATGAAGGAGAGCGGTTAATGAGATAGCACGTCGTGCTTACTGCTTCAGCCCACCATATTTTGCCCAAACCTGCATTGGACAACATGCACCGTGCTCTCTCCAACAGGGTACGGTTCATCCGCTCTGCTACCCCATTCTGTTGTGGTGTCGACTTCACTGTGAATTGTCTTCTAATGCCATGTTCCAAACAAAACTGCTTCAAGGGATCCTCGGTATACTCACCACCATTGTCAGATCTCACTACTTTGATCACCCTTCCTGTTTGTTTTTCAATCATGGCTTTCCACTTCTTGAAGATATTAGTGACTTCATTTTTATGTTTCATGGTATACACTCATACTCTCCGGCTGAAGTCATCGATAAAAGACACAAAATACCTGGAACCCCCCTTGGATGCGACTCTAGAGGATCCCCAAACATCAGTGTGGATGTAATCCACAATCCCTGCAGTGCTATGAGTAGCATTACTAAAACTGACTCTGCACTGCTTCCCATAGATGCAATGTTCACAGAAATCCAGTTTTGCCATTTTATCACCACCACGCAAGCCCCGCTTGCTTAAAGTTTTTAATACATTCTCACCTACATGCCCTAATCGCATGTGCCATAATTGTGTACGCGTCAAGCTTTTCTCATCAACAACTGTAGAAACCATAGTTTCACCTTCAACTATATTTCCTTGAAGGAAATACAAATTGGCATCCCTAACCGCTGTCATAAGCAATCTGTCACCAAAATAAACACTGCAATATCCATTCTCACCAATATACTTGTAGCCCTGAGCTTCAAGCACCCCGAGAGAAATCAGCCCCTTTGAAAGAGCTGGAACATGACGTACCTCAGTAAGCTGTCTACATGATCCATCTGCCAACTGAAATTTGACTGTACCAACACTCATTGTCACTACACCAAAAGGGCTGATTAGCTACACAGGGGTGGCCACGGTTCTAAGCCGTTGGTGTGTTTGCCATGGCTAAAAACCGTGGCTATAGTGCCCAGCGGCTTAAAACCGTGGCTAAAAAAAGGCTTGGCCACGGTTCTAAAACCGTTGGTGTGTTTGCCACGGCTAAAACCGTGGCTATAGTGACCCACGGCTTAAACCGTTGCAAATGTGCACGTGTGTTGCACGTGGACCTGTGGAGAAGTAGGTCGAATTCTGGCGGGCGAAATTTTGGGAAAAAAATTTGCTTCCCGCGTTCCCGCTCCATCTCCCCCTTTTCTCAACCCTTTGCTTCTCCATCTCCCGCTCCATCTCCCCCTTTTCAACCCTTTGTGAAAAAACCCTAAAATTTCAAAGAGAGGGAAAGAGAGAAGGAGAAGGAAAGAGAGAGGGAGAAGTCGAGCAATTCAAGCAGTGTCTGTGTTTGTACAAGCAACAAAACGCGATGGGGTTTGGCCATCTAGCCATTCGAGCTTCGAGATCCTCCTCCTCCTTCGCAGCCTTCAATCGAGGAGTTTCTCTTCATCTTCCAATCACCATGGGGTTTGGACATCTCTAAACTGTTTCCTTCAATTTAGGTTTTTATTCGTCAACTATGATTTCCTTTCTTGTTATTGATTTGAGCCATCTTTTAATTCAATTTTTTATTTTATTTTATTTTATTTTATTTTATTTTATTTTTTCAACTGTGAAATGATGGAATTGGTTTTGATCAGATGAGACGGCGAAATGGGAAAAGATAACATATCTGGGAATCGGTTCTTGCACCATCTTGGCATTCTAGAATTTGTCCAAGGGTCATTCCCACTTTGAAGAGCCTCCGGTAAGTCTTTTACTAATTATTTTCAATTGTATGACTGTGTTTCTTATTTTGGAAATGTAGCTAGCTCGTCTCTTTAACTTTGTATATTAATCATGACGTCGTCCGTTTGATGAATCTTGCAGGCATACCCTTATTTGCACATCAGGAACAAGGAGTTCCCCTGGGGTAAGTTTAGATTTCTATATATATATATATTTTTTAATGTTTTAAGCTCATTGAAAATTGAAAACTTTTCATCTATTAAGCTTAATATTGTAATGGCCTACTGAGAATAAAATCTATTGAATTTGGGTACATGGTTGGTGCACTAAGTAGTATGATATGATAGAATTTTAAGTTAGATATCCAAAGTTTTGTGCTCCCAATTCTGCATGAATTCCTTCATTTCAATAATCTTGTGAAATAAAGCCCCATTTCATTCTTTCATATTTTTTTTCTTTTCTTTAATATTACTTGTCCCCCATCTTCCCATAGATCGTCGAAGTACCTCCAAAACAAATTAAGTGAAAGATTATATAAAGTTAATATTTGCGGTTTGTTTGACCCAGTGTCATCATTATCACCTGTGTAACAATGATATGCGTAGTCGGCTACACCTACATGTGTCCTTGTTGGACTCGTGTATGAATGTCAAAAACATCAACACTCAGAATTCTCACTACTTGGGATCCATGCAAATGGAGTGCATAGGTTTTCAAATGTACGATCATTCTACTATTTATATTGGAATTGAAAAGGCACCCCAGGTCTTCTTCTTCTCCTTCTCTATTACCCCTTTCTCTGTCTCTCTATTGCTTGGTTTGGTTTGGGTTCCATTTCTCTGTAAGTCGCAAATTGGGTGATTTGATCGAATGGGTTAATTGGAATGTTGGAAGAGATGCAAACCCAGTGCTGGAAAGAAGGTTAGATCTTCTCTCTTTATTTATTTTCAAGTTTTAATTTTTTTAGGACTATTTGGGTATAATATTTTTGTTCTAATTGTTGTTCTTTGTTTCAGATTTTGGAGAAGTTGTTGAAGAGGGGTGGAAAGCTTAAAGGTTTTGTCCTTGTCTCTCTCTCTCTTGTTCTTTCTCCACTGAATGTTTGTTTTCATGCTTTGTGCATTGCTTTTTGTTTAAAATTAGAATTTGGGTATATTTCAATTTGTAAAATTGATCAATCTGTACCCTTGGTTTTTTGGGGTTCTTGTTTAGTTGTTAAAGCTTAATGGGGTTTTTTTTTTTTTTTGTATGAAAGTGATTTGATCTTGTTTGGGTTGTTTGTTTTTGTGATTAGAAGACCAAGCCATTCTCCCTCATTCGCCAAGTCTATGATGATATTGTTGGGCATCGATGTTTGGCGAAAACTATGTGCAGGAGTTAATTGAAAAGGCACCCCAGGTCTTCTTCTTCTCCTTCTCTATTACCCCTTTCTCTTGTCTAAAACCAAATGCATGGTTTCATTGATTTTATTAGGGTCAAGGTTCATTCCCATAATTCTTCATCATCTTCAAATGGTCGAATCATGTTAGCATGATAAAGTAGAAATAGATCTTCATCCCACTCACATAAAGCCCTTTCATTTTTATTTGTTACTTATATCAATAGGACACATGTTAGCATGATAGAGTAGCATCGATACAATTGGAATATATTAAATGGTTGAGGATCCGCATGTACTTCCTCAATATTTTTTCTCCTTTCTTATCAGAACTAAAAATTTTCAATGCATAGAGTACAAAATACATCTATTAGCATGAATCCAATCTCTGCCTAATAAAGTTATAAAATTAAGTGCACCATCTATGACAAAGAATGTTTTCTCTGAATGGTTTACTCCTAACTATTATTTCTAATGGCACAATTTTTTTGGCCATCGTTTTATCTTTCCAATAATCCAGAGATAGTAATCCTGGTTGTCACTAACTCAACATCTTGTTTATTTATTTTCTTCGAAGTATTAGTAATAATGACTGATGCATCATTGTCTACTAATGCCATGTTTTAAAAGTTTTCCATTAAACCCTTTGATAAATAGTGGTTTTACATTTAACCATTTCTTGAGTTGGTTCTTCATAAGTATAAGGCAAGTTGGCAGAAGTGAAATAAAACTGTGGACTAGTCACCTCTTCACTCTCATTCAATCAAATCTCTAAATCATCTGAACCAGCAGGAATGTTCTCCATTTCCTTAATTCTCCTTTGCAGCAAATGTCTAGCTAATGTGGTAGCAATGTTTTTCCAAGTCAATGAGCATATCTAGCAACAAATCATTTTGTAAACCTGTGTTGACATCTTCCTTTATTTTTCCAAGTTCCATGTACTCCTCCATGTCATCTCTAATAAACCTCGGATTTGGTTTATTAGAAACAGTCTGCACATAAAGTATTTTTTTTTTTTATATTCCTCCTGTAAGTCCATGTCAGTGCTGAACTGGGAGTAGGAGATTTCAACTCAGTGACACTCCATTTGGTTTAGGCATCACAAACTTGTGTTTATCCTTAATAGATAATGCTTGCTTGCTTTGGACTATCATTGGATCCTGCAAAATAAATCAGTCAGGTACACCCAGTATTAATCCTTTGGGTGGATGTTTTGTAGTTCCAGGCCTGTTTATTAAGGTTTTTTGCCTTTGATTTTGCTCTAATTTGACTTCATGCAATCTAGGCCAGCAATGAAGCCCATGCTCAGTCTTTCAGAAATAGGTTTGTTGAACTTAGTTTCCCTAGGCAGGACTAATTGTGGTTCATTAACTTTCATTTTCTTGTGACTTTCTTCACCTGAGAATTCACTGCCACAAGCTACACATTAGTGTTGAACACAAATGTTGGTTCCTTTAAATACTCCCTTGTTGGACTCGTGATTTACATTACCAAGATTCACACGCATTTCATTGGCCGTTTGGAATGTATCCTTGACAATTCCCATTGTTGAGTCTGAAAACTTGAGTTTTTCCTTTTTTCAGCAACTCTTGAATTTTGTTCCTAGAATCAAAACATTCATTTGCAGTGTGAGACCAGGAATCATATCATATCATACACACAGTCACTGACACCCATAATTGGTATGATAGGCTGGTGGTCAAATTTGATTCATATTGGTATATGTATGTCATATTTGATTCAAGTTTAGCACTAACTATAGATATGTAATTGCTACATGCATGTTGTTCTGGTTCTCATTTTCCTCCCTTGTCTTTGCACACAGTTAAGCAACTTCCCATCTATCTATTTAAACATTTATGCCATTTGACATGTTTTTGAGAGTTTACATATTTGCATTGTAATAGAAATCTTTCCACCTCAATGTTTACCAATATAAATGATCATATCTTTCCACCATTTAACCTATACACCATATTTTGGATTCGAAAGCAAATTTTCTTGTAAATTAAATTTTATTTTACTTCTTTTCTTTATTTTTATTTTACCATTTGACCTAATGCTGCACTTTCCAGAGTGCTCAAGGATGTTGAAGAGCATCCTATGGTTAGACATGAAGCTGCTGAAGCACTTGGATCAATTGCAGGTAACAGTATATATATATATATATATATATATATATATTTTTTTGTCGCACATACTTCCAGGAAGCTAGTATCCATTCCTACAATGTGCTATGTCATGCTTCAATAATTTTCATAGCTGAATAAAATGTTCACTGCTCACTTGGCAAAAGGTGAGTATACTGGTGCAAATTGTGCTAAATTAGTACATATTACAATTCTTTGACTAGAATATGCTACTAGGCATGATTCACTTCGGTTTAGACCAATCATTCTAAAAATGGGCATGCCTCTGAAAACTTATTGTATAATATTTCAGCTGCTTCAGTAATTGCTTCTCCCTGTTGTTAGACTTTTTATCCTATACTATTATACATTTAATTTGAAAAATTGTAAATTAATGATTATAATGGATCTTAATTCTTAAACTACAATCATTGCACGAATATACACATAACACGCATACGCAGAAAGTTAGTACAATATAATGCAAGGAGAATAAACAAATTTGTTGAGATGACGAGTACGGGGTTATGTACGCAAGGTTTAAAGATCTCAGCTCAAAACCATCTCGAGTTGTGAATGTGCAAGTCCAAGTGTACTTAAATTAGATTGAGCCCTCAGGACTTGGATCTGACCTATCCAAGTTTTACCTTTGATAGAATACCTACAGTGTGTTGCATTGTTAATTTCTTTCATGCATATGGTTTTAACTAGCTTTACAATCTTTGAAACAGATTGGTCCTTTGCGTTGTTGGCCAGGGGTGTTATGCCTTTCGAGGTCGATTGGAGACATGGATGTTGGCGAATTTATAGTTCCTATACCCTATGTTAAACAAGTTAAGGTGCGTGTCTTTTTCTTGACTATACATTGATTTTCTTGGTTGATGATTTTCGATTTGTCAAGACCACAATTCTATTCTTGAATTCTAGTTATTTTATTTTATTTTTATATTTTAATCTTAAACAAGATTTAATTAATGAAAACAGTAACTCAGTGAAAGGGGAATCACTGAGAATCTGAGCAAATTCCTTTATTTGTAAGTGACCGAATTGTTATATGGAATTGCTGGTCTTTATTGAGTTTCAAATCCTAACAGCTTCGTTGGTAAATCAGCTGTCAAATGCAGAAGGAAGACTTATAATCGCTTCTGATGGTATCTGGGATGCCCTACTCTCTGAAAAGGCTGCAATATCTTGTCGTGGATTGCCTGCAGAGCTTGCTGCTAAGCAAGTTGTTAAGGTGATTTAAACGTTAAGGTGATTTAAACCAGTGACTGCTTTTTCTGGTTATTAATGCGTTCACATGAAGCCTTTCTATCCTGCATTGAATCACATGAAAATCTCCAACTTCTTATGGGTTTTCATCAATGAGGGGCTAGTAGTTTGATACGCTTGTTGAATAATGGCTTGGAACGTATTTTGATCAAGTTTGGTGGCTTACTAACAGGAGGCATTGAGGACTAGGGGGTTGAAAGATGACACAACCTGCATTGTAGTTGATATAATTCCTCCAATTCTCTAGTAATAAATAATAATAATGTGTTAAACTAGAATAATGCAAATTTGTTATATTGGAAATATAAAACATAAAATGTAAAAAAATGCGTCTAAACAATCCCATCCTTGGTCTCACTTATTCATGTTACTAGTGTCAGTGAACACATTGTTGTCATGCCTGTATTGTTAATTTTTACTTATTCATGTAAATTTTACTCCTTGAAGTTGATATATGGTCTTTTCTTGATGAAATTAGACGGATGCAGTGTTATCTTTCCTAGTTACATCAAGTATTAGCTCACATGTTCTCTGCTAGCCATGGAGAGTATAATTGTTTTCGTAAAACTCACATGGTGCCATATATAGATCTGTGTAAACACTATGTCTACTGAATAAGATCAATTACAATTCTCATTGAATAATTTGGATTTCTTTCATGATGCTCATTGAATAGTTACAATTCTCATGTTTCTCAATGATTAGTCAGTTGCTTGGCTATTGATCAATATCTCAATGATTAGTCAGTTGCTTGGCTATTGATCTGTTTTCTCCCTACAAGATGGGCATCTTCAATCTCTCCCACAGGTTGGTTGGTTACTTATTTGTTTGCTTCCTCTCGCATACTTATTTGTTATTGAAATGAAATAAATTAATTGTGACATCTGTTCTTATTGTTGGTTGTAATTTATTTGGTTGGACAGAATAGTGCTTGCGCCAATGACAAGATGAAGAGCTATTAATGAGATTCCAAATCAAGCACTGTTTCAATATTACACTCAGAGGGCTACCCAGGGTGGATTCTTGATCACTGAGGGTACCCTCATCTCCAACACTGCTCCTGGGTACATTACCTTTCTTCATACCCACTAAATTTGTTCCTTCTTTTAATTTTTTAACACTTGTATTATTACTATTAATGCCCATACTTTTTTCGCTAAAACAACACCTCGATGATCTCAGATAAGAGCTCCATCCCCCCCTGTTGAGCCTTGCATTGAGCCATCTGCTCCTGCTGCTGAAACAACTTCATAACCCCCTGTTGAGCCTTGCAGTGAGCCATCTGCTCCTGCTGCTGGAACAGCACCTGTTTGGTCACTCATAAGAGCTCCATCCCCCCCTGTTAAGCCTATCAGCGAGCCATCTGAGTTGACAGTGACCCACCCTGGATCAGGCCTATGCCATGTGTGCCATGTACTGGCTGTGTGCTTGTACACTGAGGTTATTGCTGGAGAAGGAATGATTGTAACTGCAGAGGTGATAGACTGTCATGTCCATTACATATGTCAAATGACATTTGAAGCTATATCAAGCGGTTAGATTTCTATTTATATATTTATTTATTTATTTCCTTTGAGCAGTCAAGCTTAACAGAATCTTAGCAATGGCCAAATGTATAGATAGGAATGCTAGAACACTAGATAGGTCCGGTGCTCCTAGAAATGTTCCTGTGGTGTCCACAAGATCATTTTCCCTTGACAAAGATGAAATTCACTCTCCTTCGTTGTGAAATGAACTAATGTGCTGCTTAATAATATGAACTATGACTACTTGACTAGTGAGATTGCAACTTTCATCTCATACTGCCTTCTTGCATGTTTTGTTTCAACCATAGCCAGTAAATAGTTTTTCTTAATATTAAGAGTGGTTGTTGGTGTAAATACTTGGTAAACCATACTGCATTAGTGTGTTCCTTGTGAATTCAGCTTTAAAACCTTATTCTGTCTACTGATTATTACTTTAACTGATTTTTGAAACAAAAGAAAGAAAGAGAAATGTTTATTTGATTATTTTTATTGATCCGTCTTTAGGGACCTTCCCTCTTCTCCTCTCCCTTGTGTAGATTTCATATGGAGTAGGGGAGCTTGTTGATTGAGGTTGGTTGTTTGTAGTAATATGGATTTTGGCAAAACAGTTGACTGTTGTTGGAACAAATTTGATTCAACTTGTTGTTGATGCTGAACTCTCATTTTTTATGTATTTGACATTTTTTGCCTTCTGATTGAGCATTAATAATTGAACCTCACAATTTGTTTAGAAATTTTTGATTATGCATGGCAAATCCACACAATTTTCATGCACTTCAGTCATGACTTCCTTTATTCTTTGGTCTAGAATATATTGGCATAATCCTCTGGATGTGGAGTATTTTTGTTTGTACAAAGTGACCCTTCTAGAAATATCTTCGGTGCAAAATAATACAGTTTACCTTCTTGGATTAGTGGGATAGGTTCGTTGGTTTTTCTTATTAAGTCTTGTCTTATGGGTCACCTGGTCAATCAGATGTCCCATCTGTGGCTGCGGTAGTCTCACTATACTTATTCTAATGATTGACTTATGTTTGTACAATTGTACAATGACATTTTGGGAGCTTATTTGGAAATCTCTTTGTCCAATCTCAGGTTGTTGGTTCTCGAGAATGGCCACTGATCTCAAGGTACAGGGCAGTTGTACGAACACAGTCACCAAAGCTGGAGATGATTGATTCATTGTACAAACCACTAGCAAATGGGGCAGATGATGGCATTATGAGGTAGTCTCTTTAATGATTGTATAACCTTAATTTTTCTAATGATAGTAAAATTGAAATGGCCATTTTGTTATCTCCACATGCTACTGAAATATGATTTTTTACATTAACTTGAACTTACGAATTAGTTTGTCACTTATTAAAATACAAACAGTAAGATATTAGATCAGTTTGTCATTTTACCATTCTTCTTACTGTTGGTCTTGTAGTTGATCTTATGAATATTGATAACATTCAAAGAGCCACTGAATGCAGTAACTTGTACATTACATGAATACAATAGAAAAGGGCATTTCAGATGGCACATTGTTTTTTATGACTTTAGTATGTTTTGCATAAAGAGTAAACTAGTAGAGTGTGTTATTTATTCAAATTAGAAGTTTTCAACATGATTTCCTGTGATATGTATTCATGTCTGAATCTTATTGATGTTGCATCCAGACACGGCAATAAGGAAGATGCTTTCCACTCTAGATGATCCTTTTACTCGCTTTCTTGAGCCAGACAAATTTAGAAGTTTGCGGGTAAGAGGCTGTTCTTTTTGCTTTTATACTTTACTTTAAGATTTATTTTGCAATCAGTTCCGTCTAAGTTCGTTATATACTATTTTGATTCAATAAAGCAAATTTCACGATTCAAAACTTGAAGTCTATCTTTCATGGTCAGCCTTGGGGGAAAAGAAACATGGCAGAGAAGTTCAAGTTTTCCTTATTGATTGTTAAAAAGTATTTACTGTTTCAATCTGAAGACTTTAAAATCCTTGTTTTTATTCAGTTGATTAATCCTTATATTGAATTTGATGGATCTACATTCTGATTAGAAGAAATTTAGGTTTGCTTGCGATTAATAAAGTCTCGTTGTTGATTATAGTATTGATTTGAATACAGATCTATGAGGTCTAATTGAATAGTGAAATCTGTAGATCACCGACAGAAATAGAAAAGTTGCTGACAGATCTATCTATTGTTACATTTCCTGATTGTCAGTTATGGCTCCACCCATTGAGACTCTAAAGGCGACTTCACCAATGGAGAGTTCAAAGTTAGATTCACTCATTGAGATTCCAAAGACAGTTGAGGCTACAAAGATAGATTTGCCAATTGAGATTCCAAAGCCAACTGAAGCTCCGAAGGCACCTTATGATTTTCACCATTCATCCACCCATCCACCTCTTAATGAAAGAATTCTTTCTTCATTATCCCGGAGATCAGTTGCAACTCATCCTTGGCATGATCTTGAGATAGGTGTGTATAACAGTGAACTATAGCAACTCTTTAGGATTTTAGTTAAAATCATACATTTTCAAAACATTATTGAATGGATGTTGAAGTTTTAGATATTCCTTTACTGTGTGTCTTCATATAATGTTATTAATTATGGTGTTTAACTTTATCAGGACCTGGAGCTCCAATTATCTTCAATTGTGTAAGCACTCTAAATGTTATCCTGGAGAAAATTTTGATAGTTGGTTTCACATTCAGTTCTTGAAGAGTTCTTTTGAATTGCTGCAAGTTTATTTGCTTCATCGTTTTTTGTTTTTGTTTTTGTTTTTGTTTTTGTTTTTGTTTTTGTTTTTGTGGCATATACACCTTAAATCGAAATGGGCAACTTAAGTGTGTTTTGTCACTAGAATGACATCTAAAAATGCTCTATATTAGATCTTCAAATGTTTGGACGCACTCTCTGTACTCCATGTGTATGATTTCTAGTGTTTGTGTAATGTTTCGTCTACAAGATGCTATTACGAAAAAGTTGCAGATGCTTTTGATTCTCCACTTGATTGTCTAATGGATTGTGAAAGCACTTTAGTAAACGAAATTACATCCATGCACTCAGGACCAGAACCCCTAGGGCTTGATTAGTGTTCCTACTAATTGGTAGGTATAACCAGGCTCCACTCATGATGATGACATATCTTTTAGTTTTAAAACTTAATTCAAAACATGATCTCAAATTTTCTTTTACCTGACCCACTTGGTATTGCTTGATATCCCAGAGGCTACGAGTATGAACAATTGTCTATATTCAGTTGTATGGGTTCCTTTCTCCTCCGTTCCCTTTAGTTCTCTATTTATGTAAATGCTGTTAGCGATTTTTGTCTAAACGTATTCATCTTAGATGACTTCTGCAGGTGGTGGAAATTGGAAAGGGGAGTAAAGTAAAATATGAACTGGACAAGAAAACTGGTCTTATCAAGGTAATCAAGAAACTTCTGCTCTTTATTCCCTCGCCTTCTTTTATTTATTGTGTATTGATGATGGGTGTTGATTTACATGTGCAGGTTGATCGTGTACTGTACTCATCAGTTGTGTACCCCCACAACTACGGTTTCATCCCCCGTACTCTCTGTGAGGACAGTGACCCACTGGATGTTTTGGTCATAATGCAGGTATATTGATGATCAGCATGTTTGTACTGAGTTCATTTGCAATGTATCGTACTTCATAAATGCATATAAATTATGAATTTCGTTAACTAAGTGAAACCTGAATAACATATGACTAAAGAGCAAATATCAGAAACTTTATTGAATTTTTCCAAGTAATTGAGCCGTTGAGGTTGCACTTTCTCTACATATTCATCCCTGATTGGCTGTCTCACAGTCGTCTTTTGGCTGGACTAGCCGGAAATTTTACTTACATGACCTATCAGTATGATTATTGTGTGAAATTGTCATCTAGTTTATACTTGGGGAAAACACACACACAAATATTACTGTGGATACGCGTTAGGCTGATGGACGCTGTTGCGTCGCAGAGCGTCCTGTTGCTGTGCTGTGTTCTGAGCTGCTGCGATGCAGTGGCCTTCATGCGAACACGCTGCTGCGACACTCTGCAATATGGGTTTTCTTATTTATGTGAATACAATTGCTGTTTATGTGCTTTTTATTGTTTGCGGGGATCATTTATACATGGGTTTTCTTATATTTGACTGCCTAAGAACAGGAATCTCACCTCCAAAACAGCATGAGTGGAAATCTAGTCTGAATTTTCTTGACGAAATCTGTTGCAATTGATATTAGTACAATTTATACATGTTTGGGCTTTTGAAATTATTGATACATAGTTGTCATTTTCATAAGTTGCAGTATTTTAATCTCAATATTTCTAGGTCTCTTATTGCTTTTATCTGGGTAAGTTTCAAGATTGGACTTTTATTGCTTTTGAGGGCTCTTCAATGAATGAATGTATCTCACTGTTTTATGATCTATGGTTCTTCTTCAGGTACTCTTAGCAACTATTTCAGGCTGAGATGTTTCAGATCGTCTTCACAAGAAAAGAAATATTTATCCGGAAAGGCATTCGAGCTTGCAGTTGGTGTTCAAGGTAAACCTAAACACAATCAAATCAGCTATAAAATTGGGAAACTGCATGACAAGTTAAATTCGAAGTAATGTTTGCTGTCCCTGGAATTGATGTTGCACATACGTAAACTCAGCTACATAACCAGTTTGCATATCTTTTTAATGGAAACTGCTCTAAATGAAGTCATTATATGGATGAATATTGTAACTAGCTTTTAACGTCAATTTGTGTCTCATTGTTATGCTTGTAATTGGAGTCTGAAATTTGGATATTCAATTTTCTTGTTTTATAGAAGGACCAATTATGAGTATCCATTTGACATTCAAATTAACTTGACTTTGTTATTTACTTGGTCAAACACTACAAAGGCATCATTGCTGAATCGGTTTGGGGATATGTACCAATAACTGTGTTTTTAAATATGAAGTGGTGAACATGGTAATTAGAGTATACCAACCACCCTTTGGTATTATCCACAATCTTGCTTCAACTTAAACCGTTTCCCCTCTGCAGATTGGTCCCATCCTGATTCATTACCACAGTTGAAACAAGTAGAGGTAGTTCCTGTAAGTTTTTATTATCTTTGATCATTCGCACAAGATTGCATATTTGAGGAAACCGCAATGAATATGTGTGGTTTTAATTGTTTGGAAATGGTGAAGTGGAGTATCAATGGCGAACAGATAATCTGTTTTTTGGTCAAAAACAAAGTTTTATTAGGCTCGATCTGTTTTCAGTCTGAAACAGAGCACATTGGGGACGTGTTTCAGCTGAGAATGCCTACTGCATTTATTTCACAAAACAGAGTGTTATTAGGCTCTATTTTTTGGCCAAAAAATAACTGATTGGGGGCGTGTTTCAGCTGCAGGGATCATGGGATGGGGAGGCTTTCTTCAGCTGGAGGAATTGGAGATTTGTTGACAACAATTGGTGCTTAGAAGAGGTTTGTAAGTTTTGGACAGATTATGCAAGACTTATCACTAGGTAATGGAGATTATGTAGAGCAATATGTAAAACAAGTAGTATGACCTAAACACAGCCCTAATAGTTTGGAATGTGTATCAATGTCCAATATTTGATAAATGAAGGTTTCCAGTTCTTTATTAAAAGAATCGAGTGAGAAGAACTTTGTTGAGAGTTTGCTCTCCAATGTTGGTTTTTAGTTATAGGTCCTGCTCTAAATTTATCTGTTGTCAAAAAGCATGTTTTCGGCCATAGGTTATTGAATCGTGGAAGTGCTGCTTATCAAGTGGTTATTTTGATTGTATAACTCGGTACTCACTTGTTCTTCATCCCCTGATTTTCTTTATTAAATAATACCCACAGTTATTCTTCTTGTGTTCACATTTCATCTTTCATGGCTGCTAAGTGCCCCAAACACGCATGTTGGTTGCAATATAGTAGTGGAGATAGAACAATACCAAAAGCGTTTATGAAAGAATAATTGTTATGCATATTACATTACTTGATAGATTTTGACTCAATGACTCAAAGTCATTTGATAGCAACAAAAAAAAAAAAAAAAAAAAAAAATTTGCCACGGTTTTAAACCGTGGCTAACTGTTGCAACGGCTAAAAACCGTGGCTACCTTGCCACGGCTTATAACCGTGGCTAGGGTTAGCCACGGCTTAAAACCGTTGCTACTTAATTAGACACGGTTTAAAACCGTTGCTAATATCTACACCTTGTCACGGCTTAAAACCGTGGCTATTTTTGCCACGGCTAAACACCGTTGCTATGCTTATTGCAACGGTTTAAAACCGTGGCTAAATGCTGAAAATCACCACCCCTATTCAAGCATAAAACCGTTGCTAAATATTTAGCAACGGTTTTGAGCCGTTACAAATAATTTCGCGACGCCTCTGTAGCCCACGGCTCTTAGCCGTGGCAATGGGTTACGCCCACGGTATAGAACCGTTGCTAATGGGGGTTTTTGGTGTAGTGTGTCTTGCAAGGCCGAGAGTCACCCATTTGAACTGAATTGCCCTTCACCTCACCATAAGTGTTGAACCATTCCCTTACGGGACACATATGATACGAAGCTCATGTATCCAACATCCAACCGTCATACAAATGGTCATAAGATTTTGCCATCAGTACATGTGCTAATTAGTTACCCCCAATTAGAATATGTTCTACCACTTCCGGTGTTTCAACAATATTCACTACGCCCTTACTCTCATTCTCTTGCTTATTGTGATTATCCTTCCAGTCTGGACAATTTCTTATGTAACGGCCTTTGCGCTTACATTTGTCACATTCAACGTTAGACATATCTCTGCTTTTTGATTTAGACTGATTTCTTCTGTAGTTGTTCCTTTTGAAATTTCTTCCCCTTGTCACTGAAAGACCATGTGTTTGAATTTCCTCAATCGAAGCACTCTTTCTGGAAGCCTTTGCAAGTACAGCTTGAACAATATCACCATACACAAATTTCTCTTTCTTCAATGTTGTCATCTGATCAACAAACGGTTCCCATTCCGGTAACAAAGAAATTAACAAAAATAATGTTTTCTGACTATCTTCAAATTTAGCTCTCAAGCTAACACAATCTGAATATAAACATTCAAATTCATTTATGTGATCAGTCATGAGTTTACCTGGCTGCAATCTGAAAGTGAAGAGTTTTTTCTGTAGGTACATCACACTCATCTGATCATTCTGAAGATACATAGCCTGAAGCTTATCCCAAATACCCTTAGCCATCATCTCATCAGCGAAGTTGTAAGCCACACTGCGAGAAAGACACAAACGAATCGTACTGCATGTCTTCTGATCCATTTTACTCCACTTTTCGATAACCTCAATCGCCGCCTTATCTAATGATGGTTTCCTTTTCTCATCAAGTGCATCAATTTGATCCAAACTAACCAGAATATCTTTACAATCCATCTGCCAAGCTTTAAAATTGTTCCTACCATTGAATCGAACAATATTTAACCCATGAACTTTCACATAGCCATCATCACGTGATGAAGAAGACATTTTAGTCATTTTAATTGACACCTTCAAAACACAAATACCAACTAACTGGCGCTCTGATACCACTTGTAAGAAAAATACTAGTTAATGCAAATAATCCCAACTCAAGTCCTAGACCTAGTTGGTGATAGTGAATGGCTAAAACTGTTATGCAAGTAATAGCAAAGAACAAACAATGTGCAGAAAATAAAGATGACACCGAGATTTACGTGGTTCGGCTTTGTCTACTCCACGGACGACGACTCTATAACTTTCTTATTAATATGAAAACACTTACTTGAATATTACAACGTTGTCAGGCAACAATCCTTGAGATTACCCAATCTCAAGCCAACAATACCGCCAAAAATTTGACGAAACTTGCAAACGAAGAACACCCGAAATCACTTGATTCCAATCCTTCTATTTGGCTATTATTTCACGCTGCACACACACCAAATCACTCCCTTATCGCAGCCTGTTTCATGCCCTTATCGCAGCCTATTTCACGCCCTTATCGCAGCCCGTTTCACGTCGCACTCACGCCACACTGCTGCTCTGTTTCAGCGATGTATTTGTAGCCAATCTGACGCTGCGTTGCTGCTGCGATTTTGCTGCCGTATTGCTGTTGCGTTTCAGCTGTACGCTCTGATTGTTATGTTGTGTTTTATCTCACGTTGATCAATCTCTTTGTGTTGCCCACGTTTTGTTAATTTATTCACAATTGCATGTTTTGTTGAAGAAAGAACAGGACTTTAGGACTTCAAGTCCTCTTATGCTTTCCAATAAATTGGGAGCCAACCATGACAAGGAGTATGACTCCTTATTTATAAAGGAATTTAAGTCCTTATCAAATTCTCACAAAGACAAAACCTGTTTCTTTACTAGCAAAGATTTGATCTCATTTTCTACAATTCCGTCTTGCAAATAAAGAAACACACGATTTTCTTTAGCAATCTCATCCAACTTAAAATGAGAGGAAGGAAAGTAAGAATAAAAGTCGACAACAATGACTTTTTTTCTCGACAACAATGACTTGAAGCCTATTAAGCTTGTTATCTAATATTTTTCCAATAGTGGATCTACACACAAAAGTAGGACTCTTGACTTGAAATGGCGCACATTACTTTTGAAAAATCAGAGTTTTGTTGATTGCTTTTGTTTTTGTTAAGGAAAAAGAACAAGATTTTATTTCATCATAAGATTTGTTAAATATATATACTTTACGGAAAGAAAAAAAAAAGTTTTGCCTAATTTGATTGACATACAATCTGATATGTGTTCTAAGCACACTTTATTATGTTGACACAACTAGAAATTACTCCAAATGAGAGAGAGAAAAAAAAGGAATGAGAGAAAAAAATTCAATATTTAAACCAAATTATGATGTCAAGTTGTTGTTCATAAAATACTAGCTAGTGATAAATGAATTCATAGTAAACTAATAATAATTTATGGAATAAAGAAAAGTTATGAAGATTTTTAAACTATCTTTAACAAAAAGAATTTTTATACAAACATTAATTGGTTGTGTATCAGCAGACGATATATATAAGTTCCTAATGCATTGCCATTCGAAATCAAGATATTGGGATCAGACTTGAGAATTGATTCATAACATTTCGAGCACAACCCATATCTATTCGAACCCTAGTAGCAGTATAATGGCATCTGCAGGAATGAAAATGAAAGACTGACTGAGTTTGAGCTTAGCTTTGCAATAACAAGAGAGCAGAAAGAATATGTATAGTTTTGGTTCTGAACCAGGTGGTGAAGATATCATATGATTTAATAAGAGATCAAGAAAGGGATGCGTCCTTCAACCATAAGTCACTTGTAAAACCATATCCAACACTTTTTACCAAGGCATCTGATTCCAAGGGACGTGTCCTTCCTTTAACTCCAATTTTATTTTCTTATAAAACCAAAAAGAGTCATTTACCTAAGCCATTATACTATTCTTGTTATTAGTACAAATCAAATAGCAGCTTCACGTGCCCTAATTGAAACGAAGTTTCAAAGGGTTTGGTTTCTTCTTCCCACATAACTCGGAACAAGGAAACTTTTGAGTTCAAAGCAATGAGCACGTGCAACACGCGTATAAAAGCTAGTAGAGACTAAAGAAATTTGGTTCTCTTTCACAAAAAGATTTGTTATAATTGACGTGGTACAAGTACCTGTTGAGTCGTTTTCTCCCTATTTGCAAAAACTTTGAGGAACAATGTATCACATTTTTTATTTATAATGAAACATAATATAATTGACGGGTGCCTTGCTCGTGTTTGAAAGCTAGTCTTGTTAAAGAATAACCATTCTATTTATCTTTTTTGGTATCAACCACTAGTCTATAAATATGTATAAAAGGAAAATTACAAAAATCTGATCAAGTGGAATCAATATATGACTCAGTCAAAGCTTGCTCAACCATTATAAAGAGTCCATTATTGAGAAGAAAGAGTCCATGATTCTTTTCCCACTTACCAAGAGTGAAGATTAGAGATTTCTTTTGCTAACACGCAACATGAATCAATCAACAATAGAAATACACTCAACATTAACATATTTTAATCTTCAACAATTGGAATGAAGTGAAGATAAGTAAATGGTTTAATCACGAAGTCAATGGTGCGTGGAAGATTTGCAATCATTGTCGTTAGGTGAGTTATTATGGTCTTATAAGGTTGGCCTTCTTTCATTGAGAAGAAACATTCCATGATTCTTTTCCCACTTACCAAGAGTGAAGATTACATTTCTTTTCTTAACTTTTAGCATATTTAATGAGTAACTTCCTATGTACCTTAATTTTAGATGATACATCAAACAATCATTCGATTGTAGTCAAACACATGGCACAAATCAACTTTCATTAGGGATAATTAATAGGTCCGATCACTAAAGCATAAAAAAGAAGCTTTAGTAATGGACCATGATCCAGGTTAAAGGCTCAGACCTTAGGCCCAACGAGTCTCTCTCCATAGAATAGAGATGTTACGAAAGAGACAAGTCATTGCGAAAATCTCTTTCTAAAAAATGTATCTCAATGAAGGAGGAGACGGTTATAAGAAACGTGTTCCTTCATTGCGCTATGCATGCTTAAGTCACGTACAGAGTTAATTACTCTTATTATATAAGGTAAAGGAAAGAGAAAAGTTGGTGGAGATATATAAAAACCCTACAACTATATTGTGTCCAAGTTCATCTTCTTCCTCAGTTTATAGACTTAAGCATCGGAAAACCTTCGTTCAACAACAAGGTGGTCTTTGGCAATCTAAACTTGTTTTGCAAATAATTTTGAAGAGAACAGATTTGGATGCATCAAGTAATATTCTCAAGGCCACTTATACCGAGTATGGAACAAATGGAGATGTGTCCCGATGTATTCACCTTCTTAGCCAAAATGACCCTTCGCCTCTTGGGTGGCTATGTTGGGATCGATTTGAACCCAACATTTGCTTCACCAAGTTTCTTTTGTCTTCATCTCTCCCATAAATTTGCTCAGTTAACAAAGAACCAGTTTCTCGACCCAAAAAATACTTTTTCTCTTTTTTCTAGAAAACCCTTTTGCAAATTAAACTGACAATTTTCGTTAGCAACGTCATACAGCTCTTTGAGAGAAACAGTTAGCTTGGAGACAAAGTTGCATCCTTCAGTTTCCTATAGCCATTCTCGAATCTCCAAATTATTAACTTGCTTCTCCTCTCCATCAGTAGCAAAATATTGATTTTCAATAAAGTCTTGGAAAACTTCTTCATCTCTTTCTCGACACCCCATACAACTTCAAAATCATTCTCTATTAGTGAGCTTGTCCAACACAAGTTCAAGGAATGGAGAGACTATGTAATATTCGTAGTTTTTTTCGATTGTTCGATTTGTTTTTCGTTGTTTGATTGGCCTAATTTCAGATTTTCGAAATTTATTTCAGTGGTATAGGTTGGTTGGATTTAGATTGAGTTTTTTTTTTTAATTATTTAGAGGATAGGGTGTACTTGAAAAATCCGGTGGGGGCACATAGCCACCCACAACTTAAAAGAAAACCTCCCTCTCTTCTTTCTTCTTTCTTCTTCCTTTTTTTTTTCCCTTAAAGATCGTGAATTTCTCTGCGGGATTTCTTCTTCGCCGGCTTGCGTTCGGATGAATCGAACGATTCCTTCGCGGAATCTCCTCCTATATTCTTCATTTCTTCTCCTCTTCATTCTCTTTAGTTTTTTTGCAAAAAAAAAAAAATTAAATAAATGAAATCAAAGTTTCAGATTGTGTAAGCTTGACGGTGTTGGTTTTGACTGATCAGATAGTGTAGCTCCGATCAGCCCTTTCAGGGGCATATGTTGCATCGTTTGGAACCTGTAAACCCCACATGCAAGGGTGGTTTCAGGGTTGGCTGAAATTTCTAAGAAAATTAGTGTGCATGTCCGTTATGAAGGTTCTCCGACGTGAATTCGAGCTTTGTTCGCGTGGGTGAGCTGCGATTCGTGATTCTGGTTGTTCTTGGGCCTATTTCCGACCTGTTGTGTTGTTCGAAGGCGATCAAACCAGAGTAGGGTGGGTTTCGGTGAGTTTTCGTAGAATTTTGGGTTTCGTTGGGGTGTTTGCCGAATTTAATTTGTCGGTAAGTATTTTTTTTCAGTCACGCGCTGGTTGTTACTTTTTTCCTTTCCCAATTTTTGGCTAGTTGGCTCACTTTTGAGGGCCGCCTTGCAGTTTTAAAAGTTTCTTTGGTCTCACATTCGCTGTTTCACGAGTTGGGAGCTTCGGGATTTAGGTTCAGGTGTAACTATAATATTTACCTTGAGAGGTATTTATTTTAAATCTTGAATTTAATTTTTACATTATGCCGTCGATTGTGTATGATTAAATACGAGTTTGAAATTTGGGAGATTTTGATTGTTGTGTTGGTTCTTTTGTGAATGAATTTATGTATTGAGTTTTCTGAAAGCGTGATATACAATAATGAAATAGAATAGTGGTTGAATTTGGGTGTGATTAGGCTTTGGTATAATGGCATTGGGCTTATATGTTGCGTTTTCGAGTTTGCTTAGTATGACACGATTAGGTTATTGTTCCGGTTTAATGACCTATTTTTTTAATTGCAAAATTGAATGGACTCAGTATGTCATCAGTTCGTGTGTTTTACTGTAGCTTGCCGAGTCTTGAGCATGTATGATAGTTCGACTCAAATGATATTATTGTGGTAAATTGGGTCATGTTGGGACCCTAGCATAGTCATGGATTTATGAAAATTGCCTAGCTGATTATGGTTACACGTCTGTTACATTAGATTTTGTATATACTCATAGTACGTGCATGCTGATATTAGTGTAAGTGTCTTTACCATACTGTAATGTCTATTGTGTCGATGCTTAGGAGTTTGCTCGCATCGTGAGTTTGGTGGTGCTTAAGATGATTCGCACCTACAGATATTGAGGACGCTATTGCATGTGGCAAGTTTGCTGAGGTGCGGTGAGCTCCCGCACACACTTGCCATTAGAGAGTGCAGTAGGGCGGGTCCCAAAGGGCATGCTTTGGAGATTACTCGCTTTTCCTCCCAGTGTTAGGCCAGTCGTTTGGGACGTTTGAGTTTGTATCTGGGCATATGACACTCCATTGGGATACAAACAAGCCCGAAGTGGTACTGGTGCACATTGTGGGATGTGTCTGGGTGAGACACATTCGTAGGGTATGCGGATACCTACGATATGGGACACTTACATAGAAATTTTTATGGTTTTAACTTTCGACTCGATTGTCATACCTAGGAGACTATGCAGGATTATGATATTGTCTTTGCCTTCATCACTTGATATTTATTATGTTTGAATCACCTAAAATGACCGGCATATCTCGTAAACTTGTAGTTATTGTAGAATATGAAATGCTTGTATGTTGGTGCTTGAACTTAGAAATATTATCTTTAGAGACACGGTGTGATTCAGACTTTAGAACCTGTATAGAGACACCTCTTCCATTTTATGGATCATGTATTTAGGATTACTCACTTATTTATTATGGTGTGGCATGGATTTTTCCTGTATATTATTCTGTTATTTGTATTTAGTTCACTCACATTAGCTAGCTTTGTGCTTTGCTGGCCCCGCAATGGGTGTGCTTCTATTGGAGTGCAGACAGTGTTAGCGTTCCTACTGATCGTGACACTTAGGCCCAGTTTCCAGCAGTAGACTTGTTTTGTGCTGTTTAGTCGTGTCAATCCTGTACGGGTACGTTTAGCTTCCTTTGTATTACATTGTTAAATACTAGATGTTTGTATAAATTGGTTTTGTCGCTATGACTCACTCTTATTTCGTTCAAATTTTATCGTAGTTGTTATTTTCGTTTGATTCTCGTTTCAAGAATGTGTTATATTATAATGTTGTGGCCGATTACGATCTGCTTGTATTACAAAATTAGTTCATATATCGATACGCTGCGGTTCCCGTGGCGAGTCGGGGCGTGAGTCGCCATCTCTGTGCTCAGAAAGTAGTATTAAGGAGATCTGGTTCTCATTTTGCTAGGAGCTTTTGGGTTTCGGTTTCCAGAAAAGTTAGAATGGTAGATTGCATAACAACATATAGCTTGAAGTCACGTTTTTTTTTTGGGTGGGGGTGCATGTATAGATGGATGCTCAGCATGCTATACTCAATGATTATTTTTTATTAAAGAGAAAACTTCTTTGATGGTTGACCTTCTTTCATCAAGTAACAACCAAATGAAGGAAAAGGAGATGACCTCTGTGGCTCTGCTTGTTTACATTTTTCTGCCGTTCACTTTTGAGAATTATCACTATTCCCTTGTAAGCTTTCATTTTCGTTTATTTTATTTAGTTTGGTTTCGAACCTCAGGTAACAGCGCAGCACTTTCTTAAATGATAAACAACGGTGTATCATGCTAGTAACAAAGGCTCTTAGAGCCTAAAAATCTTAGTGATCCACATGCTGTTTTGATTGTTCAAAAGTGTGTAATTAATCTCTTTATGTGTAAATTAAGAGGTATTAATATTCAGCAAATTTGGTTAACAGGGTGCATAAAAATTTGATACCCAAATGGCTTGAAAGTAAGAAAGTGGTGTGTCGTTTCAAAAGGTATACCCTCGTTCTGGAAAGTCACATTGGCTTACTTTGAACATGCATTATTTTTCTATAAATACCATTACCATACATCATTTACAATAATCCAAAAATCATCCAGAGAAACCAGAATTTGATTAGCCTAAAAATCTCCTAACCATTTCCAGTTTTTTTAACCGACGTTCTGGTATTCAAACTCTCTCTGGTTCGTAGTACTCAGTGTTGCAGTGCTACCTCAATAGGTGTGATCGTTTTACCTTGGGAGGCAAACATCCAGTCAACTCTTAAGCACTCGTAGAAAGACGAAATTTGTCTGAAGGGGATAGTACAAAATACTAGACTCCATCAAACAAATTTTTTATGTTAATGTTTTGCTTCGAATTCATCTACACGATTATGTAAGTCTTTCTGATTTGAATTTCAGTTTACATATTTGTATGATTAAATATTAATTACAACATTTTGGTTTCTCATTCACATTAACTTTTTTTTTAAATTAACCTTGAGAAGGAAGGGGCAATTGCTAGATCTTTATTACTTGATCAAAAAAATTATACACATGTCAGAGGTACATTACGACTTTACCCGATAAGGGAAAAAAAAAAAAAAAAACCCTGACCGCTAGACCTAATTCTCCAAAATACCCGAAACTTTAAAAAAAAAAGAATTAAACAAAGTTCACCGAAATAAACTAAGAACCTAGAGGCTAGTCTTGAATCGCCAAAGAAAAACTAAGCAAAACAACCATTGACTGAAAATGTGAAAGACATTTCATCAAATTCAGTCCCAAGTCAAAGACGCCTGAAGTTCCCCATGGGAAGCAAGCAAGAATCAGTCCTCCAAATTACTGCCACGAAACAGAACCCAAATTGAAGTCCACCCCGTCCAGAGTTTTCGATGTGTTAAGAGTATGGAGCAGTTGGTGATGGAAAAACTGATGATTCTCAAGTAAATCAAGCCAACTCTTACTAACTTCTTACATGCCACAGACAACAATTTTTTTTCTATTTAGGCATAATATTACATGCAGTTTAGTGAAATATAACTTGATATTGCATTGCAGGCTTTTCTTAAAACATGGAAGGCGGCATCTCAAGCTAGACTCGCGGCTGCAAGTTTATCTATACCGCGAAACAAGATTTTTTTGCTGAAACCTGTGGAGTTTGAAGGTCCTTGCCAGTCTGAACAAGTTCTAGTTCAGGTTAATCACATTAACTCATTGTTTTGTCATTTGTGTACAAATCATGAGCTCTTAGCACTGTTTTACATAGCTAAAATCGAAAAAATTAAACCTAATGGGATAATATTAGGTGATGATTGTATCGCGATTTGTAATGGTACGTCGCTTATGAAGACTACCAATGTATTTTGCAGACCTGGTCATGGTACACTACAAAAAAAAGCCAAATCAGCTACGGAATTTAGCGACGGTTTTTTAAAACCGTCGCTATTTAAACTGTTTGCGACGGATATTAGCGACGGTTTTAAAAGCCCGTCGCTATTTAAACGCTTTGCGACGGCACTAAACCGTCGCTATAATTTCTGCCACTGTTTTGATATAAAAATTTAAAATAACCGTCGCTAACAGTTTGGCGACGGTTTTAAACCGTCGCTAATACGAGAATTAGCGACTGTATTCGGACCGTAGCTAATGTTTAGAAATTTTTTGTTAGCTACGGTCAAAATACCGTAGCTAATGTGATTTTTTTTTTTTAAAATATAACAAAAAAACCTTAGCGACGGCACTTTGGCCGTAGCTAAAGTTTAGAAAAAAAATTTTGTCAGCTACGGTCAACAAACCGTCGCTAATGTGAATTTTTTTAAAAAAAATAACAAAACAAATTAGCGACGGCCATATAGCCGTAGCTAACGTGATTTTTTTATTAAAATTTTATAATAGCGACGGCTATATTGCCGTAGCTAATATTTTAAAAAAAAAAATTTGCTAGCTACGGTCATAAAACCGTAGCTAAATGTGGATTTTTTTTTAAATTATATAAAGAAACATCGTTATATATTTAGCAACTGGATAAAACCACCAATATCACATTTCCGTCCAGCTTGGTAAGAAATCTAGTTTTCACCTAAGCGACCTGGGTTCAAATCCCGCCAATGAAATTTTTCTTTTTATTAAAATTTTTATATTAGCGACGGCTATATTGCCGTAGCTAATGTTTTAAAAAAAAATTTGCTAGCTACGGTCATAAAACCGTAGCTAAATGTGGATTTTTTTTTTAAAATTATATAAAGCAAATCGCTATATATTTAGCAACCGGATAAAATCACCAATATCACATTTCTGTCTAGCTCGGTAAGAAATTTAGTTTTCACCTAGGCAACCCGGGTTCGAATCCCGCCAATGAAACTTTTTTTTTTATTAAAATTTTTTGTTAGCTACGGTCAAACAACCGTAGCTGAATGTGGTTTTTTATTTTTAAATTATATAAAGAAAAATCGTTATATATTTAGCAACCGGATAAAACCACCAATATCACATTTCCGTCCAGCTTGGTAAGAAATCTAGTTTTCACCTAAGCGACCCGGGTTCGAATCCCGCCAATGAAATTTTTCTTTTTATTAAAATTTTTATATTAGCGACGGCTATATTGCCGTAGCTAATGTTTAAAAAAAAAAATTTGCTAGCTACGGTCATAAAACCGTAGCTAAATGTGGATTTTTTTTTTTAAATTATATAAAGCAAAATCGCTATATATTTAGCAACCGGATAAAATCACAAATATCACATTTCTGTCTAGCTCGGTAAGAAATTTAGTTTTCACCTAGGCAACCCGGGTTCGAATCCCGCCAATGAAACTTTTTTTTTTTATTAAAATTTTTTTGTTAGCTACGGTCAAACAACCGTAGCTGAATGTGGATTTTTTTTTTAAAATTATATAAAGCAAAATCGCTATATATTTAGCAACCGGATAAAATTACTAATATCACATTTCCGTCCAGCTTGGTAAGAAATCTAGTTTTCACCTAGGCGACCCGGGTTCGAATCCCGCCAATGAAACAATTTTTTTTTATTAAAATTTTTATATTAGCGACGGCACTAGTGCCGTAGCTAATGTTTAAAAAAAAAAATTGTTAGCTACGGTCACAAAACCGTAGCTAAATGTGGATTTTTTTTAAATTATATAAAGAAAAATCGCTATATATTCAGCAACCGGATAAAACCACCAATATCACATTTCCGTCCAGCTTGGTAAGAAATCTAGTTTTCACCTAAGCGACCCGGGTTCGAATCCCGCCAATGAAATTTTTCTTTTTATTAAAATTTTTATATTAGCGACGGCTATATTGTCGTAGCTAATGTTTATAAAAAAAAATTTGCTAGCTACGGTCATAAGAAGTTAAAAATTTGCTAGATCAAATAGATTAGATTAAATCATATCAGATCAGATCAGATCAAAGAAGTTAAAAGTAGATCAAAGAATATTAAATCAAAGAAGATCAGATCAAATAAGATCAGATCAGATCAAAGAAAATCAAATAAGATTAGAGAAGATCAAGGAAGATCAAAGAAAATCAAAGAAAATCAAATTAGATCAAAGAAGTTCAAAGAATATCAGAGAAGATCAGATCAAAGATTATCAAATAAGATCAAAGAAGATCGGATCAAATAAGATCAAAGAAGATCAAAGAAAATCAAAGAAGATCAAATAAGATCAGAGAAGATCAGATCAAAGATTATTAAATAAGATCAGATCAGATCAAAGAAGACCAAAGTAAATCAGATAAAAAAATATAAAAGAAGATCAGATAAAAAAATATCAAAGAAGTTCAAAGAATATCAAAGAATATTAGAGAAGATCAGATCAAAGCAGATCAAATCAGATCAAAGAAGATCAGATCAGATCAAATCAAAGAAGATCAGATCAAATAAGATCAAAGAAAATCAAAGAAGATCAAAGAAAATCAGAGAAGATCAGATCAAAGATTATTAAATAAGATCAGATCAGATCAAATCAAAGAAGATCAGATCAAAGAAGACCAAAGTAAATCAGATAAAAAAATATAAAAGAAGATCAGATAAAAAAATATCAAAGAAGTTCAAAGAATATCAGAGAAGATCAGATCAAAGCAGATCAAATCAAATCAAAGAAGATCAGATCAGATCAAAGAAGTTAAAAGTAGATCAAATAAGTTAAAAGTAGATCAAAGAGATTAGATTAAATCATATCAGATCAGATCAAAGAAGTTAAAAGTAAATCAAAGAATATTAAATCAAAGAAGATCAGATCAGATCAAAGAAAATCAAATAAGATCAGAGAAGATCAAGGAAGATCAAAGAAAATCAAATAAGATCAAAGAAGTTCAAAGAAGATCAAAGAAGTTCAGAGAAGATCAGATCAAAGAATATCAAAGAAGTTCAAAGCAGATCAGATCATATCAGATCAAATCAAAGAAGATATAGATCAAAGAAGACCAAAGTAGATCAGAGAAAAAAATATCAAATGAGATCAGAGAAGTTAAAAGAAGATCAGATAAAAAAAGATCAAAGAAGTTCAAAGGAGATAAGAGAAGATCAGATCAAAGAATATCAAATAAGATCAAAGAAGATCAAAAAAGTTCAGATCAGATAAAAGAATATCAATGAAGATCAAAAAAACCACTAAAGAGGTTAGGCCGCGCTAATTGGTTAAAAAAAAAAAACTAAAGAGGTTAGCGACGGTTTTCTAACCGTAGCTAACATGATTTTAAAAAACAATATATAGTAAACTAGTTAGCGACAGTAATAGAGCCGTAGCTAAGGATTTTTGTAATTTAAAAAAAATATTAAAAGACCTTAGCGACGGCTTGCAAACCGTAGCTAATGTGATTTAAAAAAAATAATAATAAAAAAAGATTAGCGACAGTTTTCTAACCGTAGCTAACATGATTTTAAAAAAAATATATATATAGTAAACTAGTTAGCGACGGTAATAGAGCCGTAGCTAAGGATTTTTGTAATTTTTAAAAAAAATATTAAAAGACCTTAGCGACGGCTTGCAAACCGTAGCTAATGTGATTTTAAAAAAAATAAAAAAAGCTTAGCGACGGTTTTCTAACCGTAGCTAACATGATTTTAAAAAAAAAATATATATATAGTAAACTAGTTAGCGACGGTAATAGAGCCGTAGCTAAGGATTTTTGTAATTTAAAAAAATATATTAAAAGACCTTAGCGACGGCGTGAAAACCGTAGCTAACGTGATTTTTTAAAAACAAAAAAATAAAAAAAAACTTAGCGACGGCTTTGTAACCGTAGCTAACATGATTTTAAAAAAATATATATATATAGTAAACTAGTTAGCGACGGTAATAGAGCCGTAGCTAAGGATTTTTGTAATTTTAAAAAAAAAAATTAAAAGACCTTAGCGACGGCGTGAAAACCGTAGCTAACGTGATTTTTTAAAAACAAAAAAAAATTAAAAAAAGCTTAGCGACGGTTTTGTAACCGTGGCTAATCAGTTTTAAAAAAAAAAAACTAAAAAGAGGTTAGCGACGGCCCAATTGCCGTCGCTAATTGTTTTTTTAAAAAAAATATCACCGATCCGCGTGAAATCTCATCTCAACCGTTAATAACACCCAAAATTTTAACTCAATCCAACGCACTAAATCAAACCACGTCATCGATCCGCGTGAAACTAACACAACCAATCATCTTCAATTACCTTTCTCTATATAAATTTCAATTTTTTCTACAAACCAACTTAAACAAAAATTTTCTCTCAAAATTTTTTTTCTCTCATCTTCCAGAGAAGAAACCCACTGAGGAGAAGTCTGCCGCTTCCTCGACACCGATCCCGGCCGCCTCTTTCTCCCCTCCCTTCATTCGCCGCCTCTCTCTCGGAGATCTGAGATCTCTCATCTCGGAGATCTGAGATCTTGGAGATCTGAGATCTCGAAGATCTGAGATCTGAGATCTCTGATCTCAGAGATCTGAGTCCCGAGATCTCGGAGATCTTGGATAATCTCAAAGATCTGAGTTCTCGAGATCTGAAATCTCAGATCTCGGAGAGATTCCGATATTTTTTAAAATATATATATATTTTTTTAAAATCTTAGAGATCTCGGAGAAATCGCAGATCTCGGAGAAATCTGATTTTTAAAAAATTTTAAAAATCTCGGAGATATCTCAGATCTCGGAGAGATCGAAAAAATATATATATATATTTAAAAAAAACCATTTAGTAAAAAAAAAAATTAATTTTTTTTAAAAAATCAGTTAGCCACGGCAAAATGCTGTCGCTAAAATAAAAAAATTCAATTTTTTTTTAAAAATTAGTTAGCCACGGCTAAAATACCGTCGCTAAGATAAAAAAAAAAAATTTTATTTTTTTTTTAAAAATCAGTTAGCCACGGCCAAAATGCCGTCGCTAAAAAAAATTTTTTAATTTTTTTAAAAAAATCAATTAGCCACGTCCAAAATGTCGTCGCTAAGGTAAAAAAAATTTTGAATTTTTTTTAAAAAATCATTTAGCTACGGCAACAATGCCGTCGCTAAAATAAAAAAATGTTAATTTTTTTTTACAAAAATTCAATTAGCGACGGATATTTTACACTTTAGCGACGGGTTTATGCCGTCGCTAATTAGCTACGGCTATTTTGCCGTCGCTGAATCAAATAGCGACGATAAATCTTGCTACGGGATAGCGACGGCTGTGGTGCCGTCGCTGATACCTTTTAGCTACGGTTTTAGCTCAATTAGCGACGGATTTTAGCCGTCGCTGATGTCCATTTTTTTTGTAGTGGTATAAGGTGAGTTCGCGTACAATAGTATGTAGTTTTTTATCTGATACACCAGAGTAAAAAGGGGGGAAATGTCTGACATTTTATCAATTTTTAGTGAGAGTTCTATAGTTCTATTAATTCAATTTCTCCATGTAGTTAGTGTTGGTAGTTTGGGGGACCATGGGGAACGCTCTGTTGTTGAAGATATATATGTGAAAAATTGTACTTTCACTCAGACTACAAATGGAGCATGGATCATGTAAAGAATTGTATTGAAAATATTATTCTTCTTTCTTTTCTTTCATTGAATAGAATACAAGCTTATATAGAGCTAACTTTGACCTAACCTAATAGAAATAGGAAACCTAGCAAACTTAGGAAACCAAAATACAATAGGAAATCTAACCAAACTTAGGAAACCAAAATACAATAGGAAACCACCATACACTAGGAAACCTCCCAAACCAAGGAAACAAATTACTAGCCATCGGAAAGTTTCCTAACCCCATAAAACTTCTAATCTCATAAAACTTGCAACACAATATGCTAAAATATATTTTCCTAACAATAGGATGTATTTCCTAATACTGAAAGATATTTTCCTAACAATAGGATGTATTGACTTCTATTCTCTAACACCCCCCGCAAGCTGAACATGTAGATGCAGACGAAATGTGCAGCTTGGAGGAAACTTTGAAGTCCTATTTGTTGAAGAAATCATTATCGTCGAGTCTGGACGAGTCCTAGTATTGCTCAATTCGAGTGGTATTGCTCAAGTCTAGACAACACAGATTTTGGTATTGCTCAATTCGAGTGGTATTGCTCAAGTCGAGACAACATAGATTTTGGTATTGCTCAATTTGAGTGGTATTGTTCAATTCGAGACATAGATTTTGGTATTGCTCAATTTGAGTGGTATAGCTCAATTCGAGACAACATAGATTTTGGTATTGCTCAATTTGAGTGGTAGAGCTCAATTCGAGACAACACAACATAGATTTTGGTATTGCTCAATTTTTGAGTGGTAGAGCTCAATTCGAGACAACATAGATTTTGGTTTTGCTGGCCCTCCTTCCTTGATTGAATTGCAGGTTGGCGGCGTGTTGCTGATATGCATGAAGTTGTTGTAGAGTGCAATTTCCCTTCAATTTAGTTGAACTTTGTTGTCGAGGATGTTTCTCCTGCTGTCATCCCTCCCCCGCCTCTTGCATAGTCGTCAGAGCGGGGAAGAGCTTGAATCTCCAGAGTCTTAGGTCACCAAAGAAAGTAGCTCTGATACCATGTAAAGAATTGTATTGAAAATATTATTCTTCTTTCTTTTCTTTCATTGAATAGAATACAAGCTTATATAGAGCTAACTTTGACCTAACCTAATAGAAATAGGAAACCTAGCAAACTTAGGAAACCAAAATACAATAGGAAATCTAACCAAACTTAGGAAACCAAAATACAATAGGAAACCACCATACACTAGGAAACCTCCCAAACCAAGGAAACAAATTACTAGCCATCGAAAAGTTTCCTAACCCCATAAAACTTCTAATCTCATAAAACTTGCAACACAATATGCTAAAATATATTTTCCTAACAATAGGATGTATTTCCTAATACTGAAAGATATTTTCCTAACAATAGGATGTATTGACTTCTATTCTCTAACAGATCAAGACATGGGAGGTAAAAAAAAATTCCATCAATTTATGTATTTATTCTTTACATAATTAGAAGAAAATAATTAATAACACTTTGACTAATTAGATTTATGTTTTAAACTTTTTGTTACATAGGGAGGTTCAGGATATGCTCGAAAGATCACATTCGAGCAAATTTCACTTAACGCTGTTGAGAACCCTATCATTATTGATCAGTTCTATATTGCATTGATAGTGGTGGTTGTAAAAACCAAGTGAGTGATTTTGCTTTTTATTTTATTTATAGAATATAGAACTTATTCTAATTTGTCTCCTTTATTAACACTGATACAGACCTCAAATGTCAAAGTGAGCGATGTTTCATATGTCGGATTTCATTTAACTTCTGCAACAGACATTGCAAGTATTCTGAGCTGCAGTAAGAGCGATCGTTGCACAAACATTTTGATGAACGAGATCAGCATTAACTCAGTTTGTCGCAACAATAAGATTAACTAAACTTGTATCAATGCACAAGGAAAAGCTTTGTCTGTGACACCAAATCTGCCTTGTCTAGACTAATAAAGTCTATATTACAAATCACAAGTGATGTTTTACTATTCATCACTGAATGGGACAAATTAAAGATTGGAGATAAAAAATGACTACGATTTAAAATTGAAAATTATGTTGAGGATTGAGATTCATTTCCTAAAAAGGCGTGTTTATAAATATAAATCATATAGAAAAGGCAAAAAAATGAATAAATTGTGTGTTTTCTTTTTTCACATAATGATAATTATCATAGCTATCAACATAGTTGTCGGATTTTTGTAAACTTGGTATCGTTAAAAATGCAATTTTGAAAATATTTCCAACAAAACCAATAATCAATACAAACACTTAAAATTTCAAAATATGTATTTTATTATTAAAATATGCAAGTATTATATTTTCAGGCCTAATTATAATATTTTTAAAGAAACGGATGAACATTTTAATGAACATTAAAGCAAAGACCCTGAACATTCAATCGATTCTAATTTTAACGTAGTTTTACTCTAAAAATTAGTATTTTTACTATAAAATAGGCTTGCATTTCAAAAAAATTAGTTTACATTCTAAAATATTTTTTTATAGAATTGATTGAGCTTAGTGCTTACAAACACAAACAGTCCACTTAGATAACACAAGGCATAGTGCATGACTAGATGTCGACCTCGAACTTACATTTGTAGTTGTTTCTACCTCCAAAAATCAAATTAAGAACTTGGCACAAAAAATAAAGTCCAATAGGAATCGTGAGCTTGAAGTGGATCCACTTCTCTATTTGAATATTATGCACAAACTTGTCCTAAAAATGCATCAGAAAATCAGATCTAAACACTGTCTCGCAATGGTACATGTCTTGTCAAGTGCTGGGAAATAACTTGATTGTTAAAATTTGAATCGTGTGGTGGTATCATGGTAATATGACAATGGCAAATAGTATCTTCCTCATCAGGAAAAGAGTTTAAGTATTGTGATGGTATAAACAAATGTGTGTGTGTGTGTGTGTGTGTGGGGGGGGGGGGGGGGGGGGTTGGTTGGGGTGGGGGACAAATAACTTGGTATCCCACAATCAACTATTTCACGAGCTGAACTGCAAGAGTGGATGACCAACATGTAGAAGCAGCTCATGGCAGTTCTAGTGATGAGGCATAACGGCGGTGGTTGTTGCAAAGGTTGCAGTGACACTGGTGGCGGATCTGGTCCGAAGAGAGTCCAAACGGACATGGCTTCCTCAGTTCTCTTATATTGTAGGTTTTTGTGATTGTGGGGGTGGTAGGCTGCTAGTCGATCTACCTGTTGGTGCGATGTTGTCTGGCATGGAAGGGGCGCAATCAGGGTAATTAACCATGTGTTGGGTTGTGTGCTACCTCCTGCGGTGCTAAATGATGGGTCATGCGGTCAGTGGCAGACTCGGGATTTCACTCAGGGGGTGAAATAACAAAGTAATATTTGTTGATAATAATAATTACTAAAATAACACCTTCCAAAAATTATCTAACTTTTGAGTGATAAATTTAAATACTTTCATTTACTTGTTTTTATCCATAAAACAAGGTATTACTCGCAAAATTTGGGAGAGGTAAAAGAGGAACTCACATCGTCAGTTTACAAAAAAAATATCATCTACAAATTGCAATCCAATCCATAGATACGAAGAATCAAAATGAATGTCTAATAAGGACCCTTCAAAACACATACTATTTACCATATCTTCCAAACCACCATGTGAGAAATTCTAGTCCTTGCCCATTCAAAAATCATTTAACAAGTGCATTTTTATAATATTTACGTTGTAATCTTATAAACTGGAATTGTCGCATTATGGTTTCATTTTCAATGATATCCAAAACATCTCTTTCGATATGTCACCAAACAATCATTCCCTCATTCATCTCTCATTCATTCCTTAGGCGAATATTTACAATAAGACATACAACATCATTTTTTTTATTTCAACCATCTTCTTAGCAACACCATCTATACCAAATATATTTGAAAATTCACTATTTGATCACACATCTATGATATAAGTTTTCATTTGATCTGAAATAACATCAGATCAATATCTAAGAAATCCATTGGATAAAAATGAGTAAGGCAGATCAACTTCTGGTCATTAGATGCTAAAAAGAAATTACTTGGACTTGATCATGTCATACACAAAAGTAACTCCATATTCACCTAATCAAAATTGTAAGCTCTTGAAGTTGCATATCTATACATGTATAGAATAATTTAGTTTGATAGTGATGAAGATTTTTAACTACTTCATGTCTATACTGTGATAGCTCTCAAGGTACATAGTCATCATCCATTTGAGAAACAATGATATTGTGTTTCCCACAAAATGAATATACATCATTAGTGAGTAAATCTCATTCATTTTTCTCATCATCTAAAACATTTTCTTGGATACGTTGACGAGATCAATGGCATTTGCATTGTCTTGATATTTTCTTTGCAATGATTTGATAATCCATTGGTAATTCCTAATGCATTCTTCATCATATGTAAAATCAAGATAAAATAAAAACATGCATTGATTCTTGCAAAGCACTGACTTCACCCCTTTGTTCTGAGTTGATGTCATCTACAACAACAATCTTAAGTACATCTATCGCAAAGAAAACATAAGAATCAATTTTATTATTGTAGCATAATGAGAACCCAATTGAGTATCCCTAGCTCATTAATTTGAGAGTTGTTTCTTGGTTCATCCTTTACTAGTTGGAATTCGCTACTATTGTGTTTCTCAATAAGTTCAATGTTTGTTTATCTCGAAGAATATCCTTGCGTTGGCACTATACCCCAACAGTATTCATTATTGTAGAAACTAAGTTGAAAAATAATGCGATTCGAGGATATTTTTGCGATATGTATAAGTGCTAGTTGAAGCTGATGCACAAAACAATGGACATAAAATGTAGATTGATTTTCTTTCATAACCAATACCTTAAGTCCGTTGAACTCACATTGCATATTACTGGCCCCATCATGACCTTGTCAATGCTCAAACTATACTTAAAAAGAAATTTTTTATAGTGTCATATTCAATGAAATCGCGGTTGTATCAGAAAATGTGAGTTATACCTAAGATTCATCAATGACACACTTCTCCTTGCCCACAAAACGTAAAACAACTGTCATTTGCTCTTTGGTTGATATATCATGAGATTCATCAACCAAACTATGAATAATGCATCACCAAGATTTTCATGAATAACGTCGATGATCTTAATCACAACAACTTTTGTAATGTCTTTATGATCTTTTGGTGCAATCAACTTGTGATTTTTAGGAGCATTTTTCAAAGCAACTTTCTTTATGTCTTTATTATGATCAGTTATATACTCTAAAAGTTCAAGAAAGTTTTCCTGATTCTTTGAGTCTTCAGATTCATCATGACCATGGAAAGTCAATCCTTGACGCAAAAGAAACCATTTGCAATCAATTGAAACATTTAAACGGGTTTGATATTCAAATTTAGCTTGTTCTGATTGCTTTAAAAAAATGTTTTGACATGTTGCTTTTGCTTCATCAAATTTTGACTCATTGTATAAGTTTTTTAATGAGTCTTTCCCAAATGATGGAGGTTTTTCATGTTTCTTCCAATTATCAAATCCTTCAACCACAAAAGTGTTACCACCACTTTACTCCCCGAAATTTGGTTTGAAGAAATAGCAATATAGATAAAAAGCAACATATTTTTCTATGCTATACTCCAATCAATCTTTATGTTGATCGAACCAAACTACATTAAAAGGCCTTATCCCACATTCCAATTTTTTTTTGTTGAAATTTGTGATTCTTAGGCTGACAAGGACCCGTTTGTAAATATGTTTTTCTAATTATGTCTTGATCATTGGAATGATAGTCTAAGATTCGAGGTCTTGATTATAGATCTATCGGCAGGTTTAACATATCATAATCCACATGACTTGACTTTGAGATTGGATCTAACTTTCTACTCTCATTATTTTGTAGGTTAGGAAATGGTCACTCTAATGCATACTTTCTTTTTAGAAACTTGTCCATAGCTGAAAAAATAAATAGAATATTAATTAAGTAAATAAAAAAAAATATGACTTTCAAACATTAATACTATCATGGAAAAACATTCAAATTCTAACAAAACTACTATCAAAATTAAAAAATTGTTATTCTATTACTTTTATATTTATTGTAAATTGTATAGCTTAAAAACTTAATAAAACATCAAATTATGTCTACAATTTTTTTATTATCTTTTTTTTAATCAATCAAACTTAAAAATAGAAACTGAAGGGAGAACAATACATAGCTAGTGACCAAAGGGGTCAACTATTACCAAGGAAACAACTAAAAACATCTAATGATTTCTACCATTAAAACTGTAAATGATCATGATGAAGAGAATCATCAAAGTGCAAACCTTGGGATCTAGTTTCATGGATACTTCGTGTTCACAACTTGAGATTGTTCCCTTCTTTCTGACCCCAACAACCCCACCAACAAAGCAAATTTAAACATTAGAAAATAACAATAAAATGCAAATGGAATTTTGTAGCTGAAAAAAATGAGGTTTTAATTTATATACCTGGATTGCTTTAGATTGTTCTTGATGAAGTTAGATGCAATCCCATATCTTGATTAGTAGTTGACTCCATGGATAATTCTGAGGTTCTCTTTGAACATTACTCGCCGAAGAACTAACCAAACCAACTGAGATGTTGCACTAGTTCTCCACTAAAACACAATAAATAAATAAAAATAAATAAAAACTCATTTCAGAAATATTAAAACACGCCCATAGTGTCAACTCTGGGAAATTTTCAATTGTCATTCATGTGTAAATTGAAACTACTACTATAGTTGTTAGTGATGGATAAGTGAAGTTAATTTCACTATAAACACTAATAGAGGGCAAATAAAATGTAGAAAAAATTAATCAACGAGAAATTATAATTATTGACTCCTAAGAATGTTAACTTCACATGGTACATACAAGTTCCTTTCATGAGAGCATTTAACATAATTATTGATTAGGAGTAGGAGCATATTTTTTGAAAATTCAGTTGTCCTTTTGTGTGTTAAAGGTTATTGACACTATCACAATTGAGTAACTGATTCAAACATGTACAATTCAGATTATATAACTATCAATATAGTTCTTTGTATATTTCTTCATGTGCCTTTATGAGCTACACATTGAAGCCTTATGGTAAAAACTTGAACTCTCTGTAACCCATTCTAATTCCATATTTTCAAGACTTTTCTCATAGTAAAATTTTGACAAACCATATAAAATTTCAATTTCAATTTCAATTTGATTGATATTCAAGTACAAGTTTTCAACAAAATAAGACTTTTCTCATACTAAGCTCGGTCTAAATCAAACTTTTCGGATAAAAAGTACAAACAAGAAATATATTCACATTTTTTTTATGAAAAAATAGATATTGGTTGATAGCTACATCTACGCAATCGACAATAAAAAGCAGACTATAGTTCATATGAAACCCAAAACACACACACAGTAAAAAAAAAAATTTAATCAAAACACATTGTATACATCCAAAAGTTAAAACCACAGTATAAGTAAATTGCATAGCACAATAACAAAGGGATCAATACACAAAGTACAAATCCATCTGTAACCTATAGTGAATAAAAAATATGATGTATTTCACAACAAAGATAAATCAACATCATACGACATTGCCAATGGTAGCTTGGTTGGATGGTTAAGGCTGTGCTGGTTTAACCCCCACGTTTTGGGTTCTATACCCACCGGCAGCACGCTTGCCTTTCAAAAAATAAAAAAAACATCATACAACATTATCCATCACTACTACAAATATTAGCTTAGGTAACGCCACTTAGGTAGCGCTTTTTTAAAGAGCTATCCAAGTGGGCGCTAGGATAGCGCTTATTTGTCTTTAAAAAAAAAATAAAAAAAAAACGCTACAATAGCGCTTTTAAATTTTTTTTTCAGTTAAGCGCTATCTTAATTATGTCTTAGATAGCGCTTTAAAAAACGCTATGTGGAAAAACGTTACCAAAACTACCATAGCGCTTTAAAAGCGCTATGCTACTTAACTCTTGTATAGCGCTTTATCCTATAGCCTAATAATTAAAAAAAAATCAAATATCAAATTAAATCTTGTTTTTTCAGATCTTGATACGATCGGACGGTTAATATCACAAGCCCTAATAAAAACCTAAATCTCGACAACATGTTTTTTGGTTTTGCTTTTGCCATTTTTTCAAACACACAAAGAGGCGATAGGAGGCACGGAACCGAGGCGAGGAGGCGAGGAACCAGATCGAGGAGGCGAGGAGGCGAGGAACCGAGGAAGGACGCGAGGAAGGAGGCGACTCAGGCGAGGAACCAGAGGAGGCGAGGAACCGAGGAGTCGCAGGGAAAGGACTAGGTTCGTCTCTCTCGCTCGACTCTCACTCAGTCACTGTTGGTGTTTTGTGTTTTGTTGGAAAAAAAAATCTCAATGACTGCGACAAAATGAGATGGAGAAATCAAAAGACATACTACTTCCATCAACCTCAGTGAGTACTCCAAATCCTAAGAGCATCTCCATTGAAATAGAAAGATCAGACTGAAATTTAAACATTTTCGACTAATACAAGTTCAATTAAAAGTTAAAATTAGGCTAATGGACTAATCAGTCTTTCAAAGTCTACTCAGGAAGTGAGCATCTAATGTTCGTCTCTCCATCTCATTTCGTCTCTCTTGCTTCTTCTTGCTTTTTTTTTTTTTTTTTTTTCTGTTTGTGTTTTGTGTGTGATTCACTGATTATTAGCCTATTTTTTGTCTACTGAGGAAGTGAGCATCTAATGCATATTTTTATTGTTTTTGAGTTATAGGCATATAGCTTTATGTTCAAAATGTTGTCATATTAGTGTTTCATGTGTAGTATCTAATGGAATGGAATGAATGTGTTATTAAAAATGTGTAGTTATACTCGTATGAATGAATTATTGTTTCAAAGATATATGGACTGTTTTGTTGAAAAAATCTTTCAATCAAATTGTGACAGAGTGTATTAATATAACTTATTCAAAATGAAAATGTAGTCCTCCGTATATGTTTCTTCATATTTTGATTCCGACAGGTTTCTAAGTCATTTCTCTATGATTTATTGTTACGAAATTGTTTGGATTCGATCTTTGTCTTCTCTTTGTGTATGATAGATTGAACAAATATAAATATTTCATGCTTAGCTTCCACTAATTAAAGTGACTGTTCATAGAATTGTGTGCTAGTAAGAATCTTGCTAAGTCCCAAGAGTGGAAAGAACAAGTAAAAAATGTGGATTCATGGCAATGGAGATTGATGTATTAATGTTTTTTTGTAGTATTGTTTTTAATGGATCGAGAATGGGTAAATGCGGATCGATTATCTGAAGAGTACAAGAAAGGGGTGGAAGAGTTTTGTGCTTATGCAACTAAGAATGCTAAAAATCCAATGTTCATTAAATGTCCGTGTCGAAAATGTTTAAATGTAAAAGAGGTTAGTGGTCAAATGAAGTTGCACGAGCATTTATTGTGTCATGGTATTGACAAAACATATAAGGTTTGGACATATCATGGTGAGAGCAAAGATAAACGTAGCTCAATTGGCAAACGTAAACATAGTTTATCAAGTCAATTGGGCTCCCAGTTTGAGTTTATAAATAAAATGAACACAAGTGATATGGGAGATGGTAATGAAAAATCTAGTCCTATGAAGAATTCCCCAAGTGTTGTCAATGAAGAGTTGCGGGATCATCCTGATATGTGTGATGGCTTAAGAGAGGATGTTGGGTTACCGTTGTGGCCGGGTTGTACAAAGGCTACAAAATTGTCAGCTGTGTTGACTTTGTACAACTTAAAAGCTAGTCACCAAGTTTCTGATGTTTTCTTCACAGAGATGTTAGAAGTTGTAGGTGAACTATTGCCAGATGGGAATGTGCTCCCTCGAAGAGCATATGATGCTAAACAGTTGCTCAAATCTATTGGGTTAACACATGAGAAGATCCATGCTTGTCCGGATGATTGTATTTTATATAGGAAAGATTACGCAGAATTGAATGAATGTCCCAAGTGTGGTAAGAAGTGGTATAAGAAAAACAACTCCCCGGCCAAAGTTATGTGGTACTTTCCTATAATTCCTAGATTCAGGAGGTTGTATAGTAGCTTTGATGATGCTAAACACTTGACATGGCATTATGATGAAAGAACAAATGATGGAATGTTGAGGCATCCAGCTGATTCACCTCAGTGGAAGACATTTGATAATAAATATCCAGAATTTGGGAAGGAATCAAGGAACTTGCGATTGGTACTTTCAGCAGATGGAATGAATCCTCATGGTGTTCAGAGTACTTCCCATAGTACATGGCCCGTGGTTTTGATGATCTATAACCTGGCCCCTTGGTTATGCATGAAACACAAGTATATGATGTTGTCTATTTTGATATCAGGACCTCGACAACCTGGTAACGACATTGATGTATATTTGGCTCCATTAATCGAGGACTTAAAGTTGCTGTGGGAAGAGGATGTTGATGTATATGATGGATACAGAAAGTCTAATTTCAAATTGAAGGCTATGTTGTTTGGAACGATCAATGATTTCCCGGCTTATGGGAACCTTTCTGGATATACTGTGAAGGGGCAATGTGCGTGCCCATGGTGTACCGATAATACCGATCATCTTCGCTTGAGTCATTGTAAGAAGTTTGTTTACATGGGGCATAAACGGTGGTTGGATCCAAGTCATCCCTACAGAACGATGTCTGAGGCATTCAATGGTGAAGATGAAGATCGGTTTCCACCTTCTACATTGTCAGGTGTCGATGTGCTAAAAGAGGTGGAAAACATTGAGACACAGTTTGGTAAAATGTTTGCAAAGTTTGTTCCCACTAAAGGTTTTAAGAAACAATCAATCTTTTTTCAGTTAGCTTATTGGAAGGACTTGTTTGTTAGGCATTTTATTGATCTCATGCATAATGAGAAAAATGTTAGTGCTAGTGTGATAAATACTTTGTTATGTGACTCTTCGAAATCTAAAGATGGACTCAATGCACGAAAGGACATGGTTGATATGGGAATCAGAGAAGAACTTGCACCTGTATTAAAGGAGGGGAAAGCAACACCATACTTACCTCCTGCCGCTCATACTTTGTCTAAGAATGAGAAGATTGTGTTACTTGAGACACTTCAGTCCGTGAAAGTTCCAGAGGGTTACTCATCCAACATACAAAATCTTGTATCTTCAGACGGGTTGAAACTGCTGAATATGAAATCACATGATTATCATGTCATCATTGAGAATCTGCTCCCAATTGCAATTCGTTCTATCTTGCCAGAAAATGTGCGTAAGACTATCACAAAGTTATGTTGGTTTTTCAAAGCCATGAGCAGCAAGGTCATAGACCCAAGAAGTTTGTCAAGTTTACAGAAAGTGATTATAGAAACACTTTGTGAGCTTGAGATGTATTTTCCACCATCTTTCTTCGATATCATGATTCATTTGACTGTTCACTTGGTTTACGAGACGAGGATGTGTGGTCCTGCTAGTATGAGATGGATGTATGGCATGGAGCGGTATATGAAAGTGTTGAAAGGTTATGTGAGAAACAGGTATCGACCGGAAGCTTGCATAGCTGAAACCTATTTAGTTGAAGAAGCAATAGAATATTGGTCCGAATATATTCCAAATGTCGAAGCAATTGGACTTCCGAGTACTCGTCACACTAATAAGATTGAGGGTGAAGGTGTAACTGGGGGTCAACCGTTGTTGATCAACCTCAAACAGTGGCGACTGGTGCACTTGTGTGTTCTACATAACACAGTTGATGTTGTTCCTTATGTTGAGATGCACAAACAGGGTATCGCAAAAAGATCATCCAGATAAAGGTCCTGATTGGGTTGAAGTGGAGCACAATCTTACCTTCATCGAGTGGTTTCGTGGTTGCATAGAGAAAAGTGACTCAATATCAGAAAGGATCAAGTATTTGTCAAGAGGACCTGATATGCATGTGTATTCTTACAAATGTTATCTTATTAATGGATACACATTCTACACTAGAGAACACGATGCGAAAAGTACAATGCAGAATAGTGGAGTTTCTCTTAATGCCACTGCACTAAACCAGACAGATACGACATACTTTGGACAAATCATAAATATGTGGGAAATCGACTATGTTGGATTCCGAGTTTCGGTGTTTGACTGTAGTTGGGTTAGCATTCCTGATGGAGTACATGTTGAAAGTTCTGGATTCATACGCGTTGATTTAAAAAAGGTTGGGTACAAAGACGATTCATACATCATGGCAGTGCAAGCTAAGCAGGTGTTTTATGTGAGTGACCCAATTGATAAGAAGTGGTCCATCGTTGTATTGTCGAACAAGTTCAATAATAGTTACCAAGTTAGTGACCATGTTGATGAGGACGTTGATACAATTAATGATCCTTTTGGGGACGTGTATGTTTGCCCGAGCACTTACGATTATGATGATCATCAAAACTTATATTTAAGATATGATCATGATGAGGGTGAATATGTAAATCCAGATTTTGTTAATGTACATGGCCATGAACGATCAAAGTCAACTACCAAACGAAAGAGGATATCTAAAGCCAAAAAGCCAAAAAGAAATGTATGTGTTTTTCCTATTATATATTTGTAATTTATATCCAGTAGTAAGTTGTAAGGTCCAAAGTAATGTATGTATTTTTCCTATTGAATTATGTCCATTAAACATTAAGTACTAAGATCTAGTATGTATTTTTCCTACTGAGTCATTTGTGTAAGTAAGTTGTAAGATCCAGAATAAATGAAGCATTTGTAGTAAGTACTCATTATCCTTTGCAATATTGGCTTGTTACTTATGATTTTGTGTATTAATTCACGCTTATACTCTTTATTTTACAGGATCATGACTGCTAGATCCTCGAGCAAGCGCCAGAGCAAGGGTCGTGCTCGAGAGAACGTTCGAGGGGATGGTCAAGATGATTCTAGAGCAGGTGAGACAGGAGGTTCAACTGGAAATAGTGGCTTGTCCCAGGTTCAGTCTCGAGGAATAGTCACTATGGTGAGTGTTAAGAAAAAAAGGGCCAAAGGAGATGTAATAAAGGTGAATTGGAATGAAATGGGCCAACCAATTGGCAAAGAGTCTATGACCTTAGCACACTTTGTTGGATCTTGCTGTAGACGAACGTTTCCAATCACGATTACTAATTGGCGTAAGGATGATTTGTTGCCATTGAAAGAACAACTTTGGGATGAAGTCAAGGTATATTTGTTATCTCAATCTGCGTTTAAATTTTAGTAATTGGTGTGGTTGTTTGTTTGGATATACATATTGTCTTCCTGTTATGTTCTTAAAATCATATGTTTTTAATCATGCTGTATAACACTTGTCTTGGTGCATGTTATGCGATGCATGAACGTTTGGAATCTGATTAAGTTTAGTTATATTCTCTGCATACATTTAGGGTTAAAACCAACCACCATTCAGATCAGTACTTGATTGCATTTGCATGCCTTCCCTCATGGAACAGCTGAACTGATATTCTTGATTTGAGAAATGTGTTGGTAAACACAGACAGGGCACTTGAAAAACAGTAGGAGAGATGGGGTTTGAGGAGAGAGAGAAAGTAGTCGTGGATAACAATGCCTTTGAAAAAAAGATGAAAATACCTTGAAATATAATTTTTTAAATCCATAAGCTTCAGCAGTCAGATTTAATCGCACGGCTCCAGTTACTGTCACTCGTCCTAAAATAAAATTGATTGGAATTTCGGGAATCCAGATGAACTTGCAAAAGCAGCTATAATGTAAAGCAGCATTCCGTGGAAGAAGGAGCTCACTCTCTTGTTTTCCTCGCTCCTTCCAAGCCTATAATTTCTCAGGTACTACAAACTCACACAAACAATTGGTCTTTACTTTTGTTGAAAACTAAATTAAATTTCAGTGAAGAAACTTCCATGTTGAAATGTCGAAAAGTGTGCTTGTGATTTAATCATTGCCAAACGGTTCAAACTTAAGAAAAGAGAAATTCAGAGAGTGGGTTTGGTTGTTAACAGAGAGGGAATAGCACTGCTGCTACTGGTTGTTGAACAAGTTAGAGCATGGTGGCGAATGGGTTAATGCAGGAGAGTGGAAAATGGGTGGAGGGTGGTCCTGCTGAGGAGGGTTTTCAGTAGAAAGGGGTGGCAGCTGGGTCAGTTGAGGGCGTTGTTCAAATGGGTGTGCAACGACGAAAAGCCTTTCTGTGTATGCATTCAAATCCCTACATCTGTGATCCTCAATCATCATGTGTATGTTGATTTTGATAATCCGAGCAAAGCGATTTCTGAGGATTTAGAACATTTTGAGAATGGGACTAACACAAGGGTATACATTTGTTGATTTCTATATGGCTTCGGTTTGTATTATTCAATCCGATACGAGTGTGTTGATGGGATATTGATCTTTTTTTTTTTCTTTGCACAATGGGGGATGTTGATTGAGGATTCAGTTAGTTGTGGAATTGGGGTTGATAGTTTTATTTATTTATTTATTTATTTAATGATTTCATCAATAACAAACACACGCAATCTGAATTTCCAGACTAAGGGATTCTATGTTTCATGAAAAAAGTTATTGCAGATTCCATGCTTAGGGAATTAACTTATTCCATGGAAATGCCTTGTTGCAATCAAGCATATCCTTAATATAAAAGCTTTGATGTATAGCAATTTGTATTAGTTGTATGATCAGTTGTTCCTGTGACTGTTTGAGCAATTTCAGCATTTTGTGAAAGATGGAATTTCAATAGTGAATGTGATTTATCGTTGTTTTTCTATAATGGTCATGCAGAGAACTACACGGAGATACAGATTTTTATCAATATAAAACATGCCTATATAATTATTGGGTGGTGATAGTTTCTTATAACTCAAGGGAAAACTGCCATTTTTTTTTGGAACCGTCAGACTACATTGTTGATACCATGAGAAATAGAACTTTCACAAATGTGATGATTTTTCAGCCAGCCCAACTGAGCTTCAAATCTTGACCCTTTGTCTTACCTACTTGATTTCAAATTTTTGCAATGTATAAGTAATACTGATGCAGATTGCTAGCTGAGGCAACCAACAATAATGGAGCTGATTCAATTGTTCTCTGCAAATTGAGACCCTTTTGTTTTTCATTTAAATCTCCTTGTTCTTGTTATGCAACCAAACAAGGCCCATTGACAGTTTTAACTGAGAAAACAAAACTGATTTAATGTACAGTACTGAGAAGGCTGTATGCAGCACCTGCAACAAAATCTGCTCAGCTTTCTACGCGTTCAACAGTAAACTAAGAGATAAGCTGTCGCTGTTAGACAAGCATATACCAATACTTTGTTATGTGAATCATCATCTTAAGTTACATGGGAAAATAAGTGTTGTCATGCAAACTACTGACTATAGATTAACATGACATTATTTACTCTTTTAACAGGAAACATTTGCGGGAGTTGACGAATCACACAAAAAAAAGATTGTTTCTCGTGCCGGTTACCTGCATAGAGTTTTTAGGACAAGGTTAAGGAATCTTGCGAGAGATAGTGAGGGTAACTTTTCGGATGAGCCGCCTTTCATATACTCTCACTTGTCCACTGTGTCTCTGTATTGGAAAGATTTCGTAGCATACTCATCAACTCTGGAGTTTAAGGTACGTTCAAGTTATTATATTACTTCAATTTGGGGCATTTCAATTTAAACCAACTAATGACAACATTCAATTGAAGGAAACAAGCAAACTTAACAAAGAGAGAGCGGAAAAGATGGAAGCGCGATATAGGAGGGCATGTGTGGGTTATGCACGGCTGAGAGAGCAGATTGTATGTATTAATTATCTACATTACGTATCTATGATATGAAATTTAAATGTGGCTTTGAAATTCACAGATTGAGCAAAAAATACGTGAAGGGGAAGAGGATCTTGTTGTGACTCGCTTGGATACTTGGAAGTATGCGAGGATGAATGGTGAGCATGAGGTTGATGATCCTACTGCCTTGCAAGTACTTGAGGATGTGGTAATATCTACTTCCTTTGTTTGAAAACAAATCTGCACTGTTTGGACATGATACCATCCTATATCAAGAATCTAAATGATATTAAGTTGTATTAGGTACGCATAACACAACAGTTGGAAGAGGATGAGCTAAATGATATTAAGCTTGGCGACTTGCTTGATCGAGCAATTCCTTTAGAGTATTCCGGACGTGTCCGAGGATGTGGATGGGGTGTTACGAAGAAATCTTTAGCTCAGGCACCCGAATTGTCCGAAATGTCAAAGTTGAAAAAGCAATGCAATAGATTAGAGAAAGACATGCAAGAGATGAAGGCTAAAGGCTACCAACCTACTGTGCCATCATCTTGTGGTTCTAGTCATAAGGATAATTTCAATGTGGATGATGATGACATGAATTTTAATGATGACCTTGATTTTTCGAATGAGGTTCCGAATGAGGTTCTTCCTGAGGTATATTTAATTTTCAAACTTGGCTAATAAATATGTTTATTGGATAAAAGACTAACATATTTTTCGTTTCTAGGGTCCTATTAGATGTTATTTGTATGTTGAGAACCCTCGTAGACATGTTGGGCAAGGTATTTTGCATAATCGCCTGAATGAAATTCTTCATGGTGTTCCACTACCAGAAGGTTGAACATATTACTTTAAGATTTATATACTGACTTAGTGTGTGTGTGTGTGTGTTGTTATACTTATACAATGCCATGATGCAATTTCAGGTTATGCGAGGATACAATTTGAAGTGGCGGTAGAATCTGAGAAACATTCAGCGGTGCCGCAATGTACAGACGAAGTTAGGACTGTAGGAGAAGTTGTTGGCCATTTCATTTCGTGGCCAAATTAAAAAGCTGGTGTCTTTGAGAATAGAGGTACAATTATTTATGTATTAAGTATTTTCTCATTTCTTTCTTGCAATTAGGAGCATGTCTGGGATATCTTTGTTGTTTGTTGTTCATGTTGATGAAATTATTTAGATTGCTAGGAATTGATAAGGAACATATAGCTTATTTAGATTGCTAAAAAGCTATTCTTGAAATTGATAAGGAGAACATATAGCTTAGTGCTAGAAAGCTATTCTTGAAAGTAGGAGAACATATAGCTCAAATTCAATACTTACCTCACAAGTTAATTTTTGATTTGCAGTGCCCACTTCCTAAGAATATGGATAAGAGGAACGATGCTAATAAGCCTATCATGAAAAGTGTAGAATCAACGCTTTGTGCTAAGCCATTAGGATATCCTAAGTGTGGAGATTCTCCTCATAATTCCATGGTATTGCATATTTTGCGTTTCTTACCCTCAAACATCATGAATGGTGGTATCGAAGTTCCCATGACAGCATATTTTGACGGGGAGCCTTGGAACGAATGCATTGTTCATGAACATGTCGTGGAGATTCTAAAGGATCGATGGTTAGGTGCCTCAAGCATCGCCTTCTATATAAGGTGATAAAACTAATAAATAAATTTATTTGATGTTAATGTTTTAAAACTTTATTTGTCCTTATGCATTGTTGATTGTTGAAGGTATTTGGGTGAAGTCTATCTATCCGAAAATGTCGAGTTAGCGGGGAAGTTTTCTTTTATGTCGCCCCATATTACACCTATGCTAGGTAATGGGACATCGTCCAATCATTTGGCCGAATGTTTGTTGAAGCATACAGGAAAAGACCATCTATTATTGGTGCCGCATAATGTTGGGTGAGTTCAATATAAATAAGATTCAATTATGTGTTTATTAAGTATCAGGATGTCTAAATTTTTTGAAACATTATGCAGTCAACATTGGGTATTGATTGGTATCAATACCAAAACAGAGATGATATACTTTATGGATCCAGCTCCGCGTACGAAGATCGCACAACGCGTTGATTTGAAAAACTTTGTTGAAAGGTAAATACATGTTCTAGTTTTATTTTTACATTACAAATTTATACATATTACATATGTATAATATTACTTTATACAAAATAGTGCATTGAGAAGTTATCGGACTCGTCGAGGCGGCTCTATAACAAAGGCGACAATGAACAGATTTAATTGGGCAAACATTCAGGTAAATATTTTACAGTACTAAAAATTATTTTATATAATAAGACATGGTAACAAATTGCATATAATTAATTAGATGTTATTTCTCATAGTGTCCAAAGCAGATTGAGATGGATGGCATCCATTGCGGTCATTATATTTGTTGCTATATTGAGGATCTCTTGAAATTTGGTGATACAAGTATTCCTGTTTATGTAAGTAAATAGTTTTATTGAATTATTTTATTTGTTGATTTTTGAAGTATTTGATATCATCTAACTATATACTGATTGTAACTTTTGTATTTGCAGTTTGTTCATAAACAGCTAGTCAAATTTTATTCTCCGAAAAAAATGGAGAATTTCGTAATCAATTGGTCAGGATACTTGTACAACCGATTTCTCAAGGAGAAAATGAAAAGCTGAAGCAAAACATTTTAATTATGCCTGTAGTTTAAGATATTTATTAGTATTGTGCTACGAACAAATATATATGATAGCATATTAACAATTTTGTATGAATGCTTAAATTATATTTTGAATGAATGAGAAACAGTTAGTTATCATGTTGTGTCTTTATTGATTGATTGAACGTTGTCATTATTATATTAAATATTATATTTAGCCCAGAAAATCGGTATCAGAAAAATAGAAAAAACAAATCAAATAACTTAGATAGCGCTCAAATTAGCGCTATCTAAGTTTAACATATATACTACAATAGCGCTGCTTTAAGCGCTATCTAAGAACAATCTAATTACTTCCATAGCGCTTATTTACGCGCTATCTTAGCAGATAAACAAATCTAATTCAAAAAATTCATTTAAATTAAATAGCGCTTAAAAAAGCGCTATTCAAGCTAACTTAAAAAAAATTTAGCGCTTACATAGCGCTTTAGAAGGCGCTATTGAAGTTAATTAAAAAAAAAATCAACGCTTAGATAGCGCTTTAAAAAGCGCTATCTAAGCGAAACGCTATTCAAGTACGCGCCTTGCATAGTGCTTTTTGAGCACTATCTAAGCCTATTTTTAAGCGCTATGCAAGCCTATATTTGTAGTAGTGCATGCATCTAAAACCTAATTTTTATAGAAATCAAATTTGTGATTCGTCTAAAGGAACTCATCATAAATTTGATTGGTGAACGCAATTTCATAACTAATTAAACAGTCTAAAATCATTCTTACAAACTGAAGATGAATCAAATAAGTCTGCAAATATCAAATAGAGCAATATACGAACTTCTGAACTTAGACATCAAGTAACAAATTTGGCGAGTGACATATTTCAAACAAAGAGAAAATCTATTGAACTAAAATCAAAGAATAGTAAAACGATTGACTCACCAGATTGCTAGATTCAATGCCAAAGCAAGGAGCTTGATCAACAAAGAAGCGTAGTTGTCAAAAATTCAAACCATCCGACAATTTATCAAGTAGAGAGATCAACTCAACAACCCTTGTTTGTGGCCAAGGTCGTGGTACTTGGTAGAGATGGAGATGGTGATGAGAGATTGTAGATGTAGAGACGGAGATGGAGATCAATAAGGACATATGATGACGAGAGATTGTAGACATGGAGGAGAGATGAGAGTTGCAAAGAGCGATGATGATGGTTTAGGAGGGAAATAAGGAAGAATAAGTGGAGGTACAATCGGGATTTGTGCGGTTTGCATGTGGGTATACTGTTAAAGTACTTGTGAACTTGTAGAAAGAAAATATAAGAGCATTGACTAGTTAGAAAAGGCAATGAATAAAAGTTCTCGCACATATTTATTAATAAAAGTTGAGCCAAAAAATATTCAAATTTTTTTGAAAGTTGCCTTCTCTAGTCCCTTAATAGGTCCGCCACTAACATCAATTACCAACAATGAGGAGAGAGTAACGATTCAATTCATGCCGATTAACTTTCAAGAAGAAAAAAATGAAATAAAAAACAGGCAGATACAAGAAGAGAGGAAATTAATAAGGCGAGAAGAAAAGAGTAAAAATAAAATAAAAAGAGGGCCATGAACTCACACATGGCGATATGTACGTACATCTTATTTTGTTATTCGCAACTTGACTCATTTATGTCTTTTTTTGTCATCTATCAAATTGGAAGCAATCACTACTACAGATTTAAGCTTGTATAGCGCTTTTTTTTGGGCTTAAATAGCGCTTTTAAGAGCTATCTAAGCTACCGCTATGCAAGCTAAAAATACTTAAATAGCGCTTTTAAAAGCGCTATCTAAGTGGCTTAAAAAACGCTATCCAAGTCCAAAAAAATATTATTATTAACTTAAATAGCGCTTAGAAAAAGCGCTATCTAAAGTTAAAAAAAATTAAATAGCACTTAAAAAAGCGTTATCCAAGTGAAAAAAAATTACATTAATCATGGCTAGATCATTCTCTCTCAGAACTACCCAGCCAAAGACTCAGTTGGGCTTGGAAACATCATGCTTGATCTCAAAGATGCACGGATGTGGTCACTTCTTTTGGCAAACTGCCTCAGAACTTCCACACTGGACTTGGAGCTCTCCAAGACAAGGCGTGGACTAGCTAAAAGATTTGATAAGGTGGATGCTGCCTTCTTTGATGCATTTTCAATTTTAGGTGATTCAGACAAAGGTGGCTTCTGGAAGGCCAAAGGTTGCCGACATGTTGTGATTGAAATGCTGCTTCTAGACGCATGGTCAGAAGCAATGGACTTGTCATCGTTAGCCACAGAAGTACCAGTGTCCTTGAAATGCAGGTCCTCCTCATGAATACCACACAAACTGGTATCTTCATATACACTGTCTTCTAAACATGTAGCCGTGCTACAACTTTCAAAAGAAGAACATCATTCGTCATCACTGAAAATATCTCCTGATTGCTTTTCGCAAGAGCTTCCTACATTGTCTAGCTGGACACAAAGTTTCTTAACATCTTCCTCATCAACATCCATTTCATCCTCAGAATCATCGTCTATGTGAGGTAAAATGATAGAGCGGTTGATACTTAATCTCAGTTGGTTCAGACTTTCACGTGCACTCCGTCCTTTGGAGTACCCACTGCTACTGTTGACTGAATTGTACTCACTTGATTTTGCTTTTATGAGCTCTTCCTGCAGTAAACAAAAATGTGAATCAACTAGATATTTGCTTGAGCAGATAAAAATAGATGCAAGTTGATTCTGAACAAACCCTACCTTTAATTGACGAATTTGGTCACTAAGACCATTAACATCATCTTCTGTAATTTCATTTATAACTGGTTTATTTTGTAAGGATTTTGCTTGCAACCCAAACCTCAGGGTGCTGAGAGTTTCACCTTTGCATCTGTATTCAACAAGGCACTTGATGCATTTAGGCAAGTATAATAAGCAGAAGTATAATTCATATTACAGTTTTCAACACATATGCTAGACACATTTACTAGGTTAAAACCATAAGTTTCAGTAGTCCACACAAGAGTGCTGCTGTATTGAATTATTTGCAAAAGTAAACATTAAATAGAACTTAATAAAAAAAACAGAGTTTAAGTATTGGATTACTTGTCATGAGGAGAAATATGCACCAAGTTCCTGCAATAATCCATCCAAAGAGAATATTGCAATGAGAAATGAAGAGCTGAGTTCAGTCATGATATTGGTTTTCTATTACATAATTAATGTCCCTACATCACTTTGTTTTGTGAGAAAAGATGCAACTGATGTGCTTTCTCAAGAATAGCTATTACAATTACGTGGTGAATAGATAGAAACAATTACTGACCTTTTTCTTCAGACACTACAATTGAAGAAAAGTTAATTGTTCTACTAAATGTATCTAATATGATCACATTCATGCTCAATATGAGTTTACCACGAAAACAGACAAATAGTGGTCTTAAATCTTACCCAAGCTGTGCTAGAGATTCCTTTACGTTTTTACCCTCTTTTACACTCTGCCTTCCTGCATCATCATCTGGCTTATTTTGCTCTGATCCAGCAAGATCAGCAAAGTTGATTCTACTGCTTCTTGAACTACTAAAGCTTTTTGACGAGGTACCCTGTAAAAAATTTTGGAGCAATAGAAATACAAAGTTGAATTAGAAACAACAAGAAGCAATATGGACTACAGGCCCCAAACAACCAGCACAGGCACAGTGAAATATGAAATCACTTCATAAACCAAGCTACCCTATAAGTGAAATCAGAATAAGCGGTTCTTGTGAGTAACAACTGAAAAGAAACTTATAGTGGTATACCTTGCACCAGGATTCAATTACACAAGTGAAGACGATATGAGAACGAGAGCTCTTGGAGTTAATACTCATTGCCCCAACCTTTCTATTTGAAAGCCCCTACATTATGAAAGTTAAATTTGATTCAACCACAGTACCACACTGAAACCACAGAAAGACCTTGTAGGAAAGACATATTTTGCACAACATATTTAAAATGATCTTTTAGACATGAGGATCAAACAGTATACACCAATACCAATGTCATATTTACACTATAATCAGAAAAAATATAGACCAATTCTTACTTACCTTGATTAGAATTTGTGTTACATCGTCGTAGCTACTAACACATTCTTCACTCAGATTTCAACATAAAACCATTCTTGGAATCATCTCTTATCTGGAGAAATTGAAAAATGCCCTTTAGTTACACTAAACATAGAAAGCCCAGACCAAATGAGTCTGATTTAATGAAGAGTACCCTGTAAAAAATTTGGAGCAATAGAAATACAAAGTTGAATTAGAAACAACAAGAAGCAATATGGACTACAGGCCCCAAACAACCAGCACAGGCACAGTGAAATATGAAATCACTTCATAAACCAAGCTACCCTATAAGTGAAATCAGAATAAGCGGTTCTTGTGAGTAACAACTGAAAAGAAACTTATAGTGGTATACCTTGCACCAGGATTCAATTACACAAGTGAAGACGATATGAGAACGAGAGCTCTTGGAGTTAATACTTGTTGCCCCAACCATTCTATTTGAAAGCCCCTACATTATGAAAGTTAAATTTGATTCAACCACAGTACCACACTGAAACCACAGAAAGACCTTGTAGGAAAGACATATTTTGCACAACATATTTAAAATGATCTTTTAGACATGAGGATCAAACAGTATACACCAATACCAATGTCATATTTACACTATAATCAGAAAAATATAGACCAATTCTTACTTACCTTGATTAGAATTTGTGTTACATCGTCGTAGCTACTAACACATTCTTCACTCAGATTTTCAACATAAAAACCATTCTTGGAATCATCTCTTATCTGGAGAAATTGAAAAATGCCCTTTAGTTACACTAAACATAGAAAGCCCAGAACAAATGAGTCTGATTTAATGAAGAGTAGACATAGAAAGATCTCTACCTCAAGGTTTCGTTGAGTGGGATCGAGCAAATCACCAATTTTCTCATTATATATTTCTAGGAAAGAACATCTACACTGATAATTCATCTGTTTCTCTTCCGAGTTCTCTTTCTCCTAACAACCAATCATAACAACAAATCCGTACACATTTCAAAATTCAATGTTTTCTCTAGCAAATAAAATGTATAAAACAAACCCCACCTTCTGAAACTCAGAAAATAGCATCTGGAAGATGCGTGGAACAATGCCTTGATTGCTACTAGGTAAGTGACCTTCAACCATTGCGCTCGGAGGACTCCGCATCGTGTAAGTCTTCCCACTTCCCGTCTTTCAGAAATTTAATCAAACAATTGCAAGCCTTGTCAATCTACTTAAAAAATCAACTAAAAGGTCTAGCAAACTTTTACAAGAAAAAAACACAAATCTGATCTCTACCTGTCCATATGATATAATTGAATTGTTAAAACCAGCCAAGCAGCTCTTAACTAGTGGAACAAAGCCTCAATCCCATTAGCCTTCAACTTTTCCCTCAAAGGCTTAGAAATCCTAAACCTCGAAGTCGCATTCGGATCCTCTTTTACAGCAGGAGCAGCAACCACCTCTCCATTCTCCTGCAACTTCTGCTTCTTGACAGACTCCCCACCAACTCAGTCTCAGTCTCAGTCTCCTCAGCGCTCCTCTTCTTCTTCTTCTTCTTCTTCTTCTTCTTCTTCTTCTTCTTCTTCTTCGACTTCTTCAGCTACGCAGAGTCATCGCTGCTTGGTTCCTCCACTTTGGGGCTCTTCTTCTCCTTGTTCTTCTTCTTGTCCGTCGATGTTGTTATCTCCATGGCGGCGGCGTCGCTTGTCTGCTTCTTGTCTTTCGAAGATTTCTTCTTGTCTTTGGGTTGCTCTTCGAAGATCATTGAATCAGTGATTGGGATTGAAGGCATTGGAATGATAAAATTAGGGTTGGGGAAGATATTAGGGTTTCTAAGTTGTTGTTCGTTCCTCTAATTCTACTTCTGCTGCTAAGGAGAGATGCGGCTCTGAGTTGTAGTTTAGCAGAGAAGAGAAGAGAACGAAAGAGAGATATTTAGGGGGTTAGGGTTTGGCTTTTATACTATATAAGCGCTTTAGTAGTGATATGAAGCGCTATCCTAAATGTAAGTAGCATAGCGCTTCCTGCAAGCACTTTAAAAGCGCTATGGTAGCTTTGGTAACATTTTTTCTCATAGCGTTTTTTAAAGCGCTATCTAAGACATAACTAAGATAGCGCTTAACTGAAAGAAAAAAAAAATTAAAAGCGCTATTGTAGTGTTTTTTTTTTAAAGACAAATAAGCGCTATCCTAGTGCCCACTTGGATAACTCTTTAAAAAAGTGCTATCTAAGTGGCGTTACCTAAGCTAATATTTGTAGTAGTGAATACGATGGTTCCAAAATTCTCAATATACATCATAGGCTAGGCTTTCAAGGGGTAATTAGAAGACTCACAAGCCGACCACGAGAGTCTAATCAAATAGGAAGAACTATAAGATTCCACTTCTGAAAAGCGCCTGCGCCTAATAGCTTAAGACGTTGCTCACATTTCCCATCAGTCGTGACTCATAACACCACCTAGGGTTGAACAAAAATCCGCCCAAACCGATTAAACCAACCGAATCGATCAAGATCAAACTGATTAGTTCGGTTCGGTTTTCGATTTCTGTGTGACTTTAATTGACATAACCGAACCGACCGAATATATAATAAATTATATATATTTTATATAAAGATAATATAATATGTTTAAAATAGTCGGTCAGTTCGATTTTAGTTGGTTCAATTCGGTTACAGTTTGTATAAATTAGAATCGATTCGATTTCTGTTTGAAAATTTTGAAACCGACCAAAGTCGGTTCGGTTCATGGTTTAAATAAAAACCAAACTATCGGTTCAGTTTTCAACCCTAACACCACCACCATTACCCCTTTAACCTTTTCCTGATTGTACCCAAGAGTTCACCAAATTAAAATCAAGTCTAGCTCAACATCTGACTATTCAATTAAGTTTCCACACATCAACAATTGAAAAAAAAATACATTTAAATTCTTGTTTTGATATTATGGTTTTAACTTTTAAGTATTAACCTTCAAATTTTTGGTGGGTGAAAACGAGTAAAATTTGTATGCGCATAGTACCCCTTCAAAAAGGCAACCAATGTTACCACTCCATACCCTTTTCTCCCACACCACCAATATAAACCAAAAAAACCCACCATATCTCTCCCTATTTTCTCCATTAAGCACTAACAACCCGCCACTGCCGTCAGCACCACCAAGCCATGCCCCACTACCGCCTCCTTCTTCTCTTCATCTCTTATTCTTATTCTTTTTTCTTCCTCCATTGCCCTTGTAAAAGAAAAGAATGATGAGACGATCGACGAACAAAGCAAGTTAGATTCAGATCGATTAGCAACACAAGGGAGTCATCAACTCTCATCATTAGTGTTGACTCAGAAGTAAATCATCACCAACCTCTAGCCACTTGTGCAGAGCCTCTTCATTTTGAATTGCACAATCAACACATGGTTGAAGAGGAAAACAAATTAGAGGCTGCTTCACAAATTGAACAACATGAACCTACTCAAGTCATGGTTGATGAGGTTGTCGAATTGAATTCCATCAAATCTAGGATGGGGAGGAGCAACAAGCTATATCAGATTCCTTGGCTGAAACAAAATACAGTTTGGATGCTGCTCTAACTCAACATCCAGGCATTGTGCCTGAACTGCATCAGCTTGAGATTGGGGGTGGAGAATGTCAAATAAGAAGAAACCAGTAAACTAAAGGAACCAATTGAAGAGTCAGATGAAAATAATAATTCTCATTTTCCCTCACACCTCCAATTTATTCTCTCCTTTCTCTGTATCAATCTGTTTTTTTTCTCCATCGCCCTCGCAGATGACTCCGCAAGGATGGGAGTTCCCCATTCGAGACAACTTCTGACGGGAAAAAATTTGGCCCTCATGCAGGCTCCCAAGAATGAAGAACACATTCTCCTAGAGACCTCCGATCATGAGGGTTCTCCATTCGCAGGTGTCAGGACTAGTACCATTGGTTAGGGAAATTAAGGTTCAGAGGCCTTTCAAGACTTTCCTAATGGTCTCAAAACTCAATGTTCCATTTTGAAAAGTGCCCAAATGCTTAGCATCTATATTATAGGGGGAAGGTTTGAGCTCTTGACTGTGAGGACGTGTTGCCTCCATTGCATACTCGGGCCAGACTGTACCGCTAGCATTTTTATTGTTTTCTTTGCATTGCTTTTCAACTTCAAACTTGTATTTCCATCGATCGATAGCATCGAACTAGTCTTGAGCAACGTCCTTCCGAACGTTCCTCCCTATTGTAATCTATTGAATGTGAATGAGAGTTTTTACTGACTATTGTGCATTGTTATATTGTTTACAGATTGATATTGTGCATTCTTAAGTTAATATTTGTGCCCGTCAAAGTAACTACTCATAGGCTTACTAGTGAATTGGATAGCTAGTGCCGCACGGATTACTAGTCCGTGACAGTTGGTATCAGAGCCAGAGCTTGTTGAATGCAAACCAGGATGCAGGAAATAAATGAGCACCTTAGCGCTATGGAGAAATGACAGGCCGGTCGAATGCATAGACTGGAAAGCAGAATGGACCAGTTGAACACTTTGGGAGAACAGATTAGTCGGTTGGATGGACTCTTTTCACTGGCAGACAGAGTGGATTCGCTGACTGAGCATGTTAACAACTTAGAGGGACGAACAGTCGCAATGGAAGAGTCGCCTCACCCCACAGCTCAGGTGATGAGTGACTTCCAATTACAGTTGGAGGACTTATTTGCAAGGGTGGGCTTGCTAACTAAGGCCACCGGGACGACTGATCACCCTCGGATGAAAGTACCCGAGCCAAAGTCATATGCTGGGGCACGAGATGGGAAGGAGTTAGAGAACTTCTTGTTTGATCTAGAGCAGTATTTTCGCGCGGTGAACCCAGAATCAGAAGAAGCCAAGGTTACCATGGCGACCATGTACTTAGCAGGTGATGCAAAACTATGGTGGAGAACCAAATATGCAGATATGGAAGAAGGTCGCATCCTTATTAGAACTTGGGCAGACCTCAAGAAGGAACTCAGAAATCAATTCTTGCCTGAGAACACTGATTTCTTAGCAAGGAGGAAGCTCCACACCATCAAACAAACAGACAATATTCGAGACTATGTCCGACAATTCTCAACTTGCTTGCTAGATATTCGAGACATGTCTGAGAAGGACAAAGTTTTCTGTTTCATGGAACAAGCTTAGCCGCTTTTACAAGCAGAATTGCAAAGGCAGAAGGTGACAGATATTACAAGTGTTATTGCGACAGCAGAAAGGTTTAGCGATTATATGCCCATGACTGGATCCACTTCGATCAATCACTCCACAGCTAGAACTGGCAGTACCAATTCAAGCTCAGGGTCGAATGCTCGCTCACCTCACCAAAACTGGGGAAACTCAAGTCAGAACTGAGGAAACTATAATTTTCGGCCGTCCAACCAGAATTGGAGTTCCAACAAAAATTGGAATGCCAGCTCTAGCAACTCAAATTACAACAACAAAGGAGGGCAAAACTACTCTGGACAGTGGAGACCATCTGCCCCTGCCCCATGCATTCTTTGCGATAGCAGGGATCACCCAACAGGCAAATGTCCATCCAAACCAGCTCTACACTCATTAATGTCCTTGCTTCAAGCAGAACCTTCTAACCCAACCGCATCGAGCTCAAACCCCACCAACAGTGAGACCTCCCAAATGGGAGCTCTACGCAAGCTCAATGCTGTCAAAGAAGAAATGTATGAGCACCCACACAAGAAGGCTTTACAATACATCGACATCACTATCAATGGGTTCCCTTCCCAAGCATTGTTGGATTCCGGAGCGACAGACAATTTTATTGCCCCAGATGAAGCTAGACGCGTGGGTCTGAACTTAGAAGGAGATGTGGGTAAGTTGAAAGCTGTCAACTCTGAGGCAATCTCTATTAATGGAATGGCTAGAGCTGTGCCACTACAGGTTGGTCCATGGGAAGGAAGATCAAACTTCTTGGCCGTTCCACTTGATGATTTTAAGGTGATTCTTGGCCAAGAATTCTTCCGAAGAACTGCAGCAGGACCATTACCCTTCATGGATTCCTTGGGGTTTTTCGGACCCAGACTACGCATTGTACCAACCTCAATTCGACCAACAACTCTTGATAGAATATTGTCGGCACTCCAAGTCAAGAGGGGCTTGGCCAAAGGAGAAGATACATACTTAACTGTGGCAAAGCTAGAGATGGAAGATGATACTAGCAAAATCCCTGAGGAAGTTGCCCAAGTTATTGCTGACTTCAGCGAAGTGATGCCGAATGAATTGCGAAAGAATCTACCTCCCAGAAGGCTCATTGATCACGAAATTGAGTTAGTCCCTGGTGCCAAGCCACCCGCACGTAGTCCATATCGCATGAGCCATCCAGAGCTGACCGAATTGAGAACACAACTAGATGGCTTGTTGGAGTCAGAATTCATTCGGCCCTCTAAAGCACCTTATGGGGCACCTGTTCCTTTTCAGCGGAAATATGATGGCAGTCTTTGCCTTTGTGTTGATTATAGAGCCTTGAACAAAGTCACTATAAAGAGCAAATACTCGTTGTCGCTCATTGCAGACTTATTCGACCAACTTGGATCCGCCAGATACTTCACAAAACTTGACTTGAGATCATGTTACCATCAGGTCAGCATTGTTGCTGGTGACGAACCTAAAACTGCTTGTTCTACTAGATATGGGTCATATGAGTTCTTAGTAATGCCCTTCGGCTTGACAAATGCTCCAGCTGCATTTTGCACCCTTATGAATGGCCTGTTCCGTCACCTTCTGGACAAGTCTGTGGTTGTCTATCTTGACGACATTGTGGTTTATAGTGGGACTATAGAAGAACACCTACATCATTTGCGAGAAGTGTTCCGAATCCTTAAGTATAATCATCTCTTTGTCAAGAAGGAAAGTGCTCATTCGGCCAGACCCAGATCAATTTCTTGGGTCATGTTATTGGCAATGGCAAGATTCGGATGGACATGGAGAAAGTCAAGGCAATCCATGATTGGAACTCCCCTAAGAACGTGTCTCAACTACGTTCTTTCCTTGGACTCGCAAACTATTATCGTTGCTTCATAAGGGACTACTCTAAGAGAGTTGTTGCCCTGACAAATTTGTTGAAACAAGACACAACATGGGAATGGGATAGGCAGTGTGAAGCTTCATTCCAAGACTTGAAATTGGCCGTGATGAAAGATCCAGTATTGGCCTTGCCAGACATCACCAAGCCCTTTGAAGTACAAACAGATGCATCTGATTATGCCTTAGGGGGAGTTTTACTTCAAGATGGTCACCCAGTAGCATACGAGAGTCGAAAGTTGAATGATACAGAGTCTCGTTACTCAGCTCAGGAAAAGGAAGTGCTAGCCATTGTACATTGTTTACGGGTGTGGAGACACTACCTCTTGGGATCTCAAGTTCTTGTTAAAACGGATAATGCTGCAGGAAGCCATTTCCTTACTCAGAAGATGCTAACCTCCAAGCAATCTTGATGGCAGGAAAAGTTAGCAGAATTTGACTTAATATTGGAATACAAACTAGGGCGCACTAACAATGTAGCTGATGCACTCAGTAGAAGGGCAGACCTTGCAGTGCTAACCCATACTGGTCCGAGTCACCCCATCTTAGAGAAGATCAAAGTAGGCCTACAGACAGATCCACAAGCGAAGGCGATTACAGAGTTGATCAAGCAGGGCAAAACTAGACGGTTCTGGATAACAGATGGAGCAATACTCACAACTGGTAATCGCCTCTATGTTCCGAGAACTTCTGGTTTGAGGAAAGAACTTTTGAGAGAATGCCATGACACCCATTGGGTGGGACATCTAGGTTGGAGACAGACACTTGCATTGCTAGAGTGGGGGCACTATTGGCCGTAGTTACAGGAGGATGTAATGGCCTATGTTCGAACATGTCTCATTTGCCAGCAAGATAAGGTTGAACGAGATCGACTAGTAGGCTTACTAGAGCCCCTGGCTGTTCCAACTCGCCCTTGGGAAAGTGTTTCCATGGACTTCATTACTGGATTACCGAAAGTGAAGGATTTTAGGAGTATCCTTGTAGTTGTTCACCGATTCTCAAAGTATGTGACCTTTGTGCCGACCGGACTAACTTGCACAGCCGAAGATACGGCGCAATTGTTCCTCAAGCATGTAGTGAAGTATTGGGGACTGCTAGAAAACATTGTTAGCGACCGTGATGCTCGATTCACAGGAAAGTTCTGGAAGGAGTTGTTCAAGCTCTTGGGATCCAAACTTAATATGTCGACAAGCCAACATCCCCAATCTGACGGACAGACTGAGCGCTTTAACTCTATGCTTGAAGAATACCTTCGTCATTTTGTAAGTGCAAACCAGAAAAATTGGGTGGGACTACTTGATGTTGCACAATTATGTTTCAACTTACAAAAGAGCTCAGCTACTCACTCCAGCCCCTTTCAGTTAGTCACTGGTCAGCAACCATTGACATCACATACAGTGCTGACCGGATACCAAGGACCCAGCCCAAGAGCTCTTGAATTTGTCAAAGCCTGGCAGAAAAACATTGAAGTTGCTCGAGCCTAACTTGAGAAAGCCTCCCGTCACATGAAGAAATGGGCATACGAGAAACGCCGAATTGATCCTTTTGAAGTCGGGGACTTGGTATTGGTGAAGCTAGATATGTTCAACAAGTATAAACGAACAGCTAGAGCACACAACAATCTGTTTCGCAAGTATGAGGGACCGATACAGATTATTGAGAAAGTAGGCAAAGTCTCCTATCGCGTCAAGTTACCACATTGGCTCCGTTTCACCCATCTTATCTTCCATGCAAGTAACTTGAAGTCTTACCATGCAGATGCCGCTGATCTCACAAGAAATGTATCTACCCGAGCATTGCCTAAGCATCCTACTAAGCCAGATCGAGAAGTGGAAGAAATCTTAGCTGACCGTCTCATCAACAGCACAGGCCCGGATAGAGAGTATTTGGTCAAGTGGCAGGATGAACCTCCTTCAGATATCAGTTGGGAGCCAGTCGAGCATCTGCTGCCATACCTCTCAAAGCTGGAAGAGTACTTGGAAAAGTTCACTGCGAGGGCGTCAGCGAATTGAGTGTGGGAGAGTGTCAGGACTAGTACCATTGGTTAGGGAAATTAAGGTTCAGAGGCCTTTCAAGACTTTCCTAATGGTCTCAAAACTCAATGTTCCCTTTTGAAAAGTGCCCAAATGCTTAGCAACTATATTATAATGGGAAGGTTTGAGCTCTTGACTGTGAGGACGTGTTGCCTCCATTGCATAGTCGGGCCAGACTGTACCGCTAGCATTTTTATTGTTTTCTTTGCATTGCTTTTCAACTTCAAACTTGTATTTCCATCGATCGATAGCATCGAACTAGTCTTGAGCAACGTCCTTCCGAACGTTCCTCCCCATTGTAATCTATTGAATGTGAATGAGAGCTTTTACTAACTATTGTGCATTGTTATATTGTTTACAGATTGATATTGTGCATTCTCAAGTTAATATTTGTGTCCGTCAAAGTAACTACTCATAGGCTTACTAGTGAATTGGATAGCTAGTGCCGCACGAATTACTAGTCCGTGACAGCAAGAACCTACACGAGGGCCAAAAAATTTTGCCCTCGCAGAGGCCACTGCAAGTGGGAAACCCATCCTCGCGGAGTCCTTTGCATGGGTGATGGGGAAAAAAAGAGAAGAAAATGAAGAAAGGAAAAGAAGAAGATAGAAACAAAAGGAGGCAGTGGCGGGGCATGGTGTGTTGCAAGTAATGGCTGAGCGTGGCGTGGTGCTTGATGGAGAATAGTGTGAGAAAGGTAGTGGTTTTGTTTTGTTTGGCTTATATATATAAATATATTGGTGGTGCGGGAGAGAAAGGTAGGGAGTGGTAGTGTAGAACAATAAAAATGATGGTGTGAAATAGTGTTTGCCTTACCGAATTCCCCGGTGTGTAACAAATAGAGCACACTAGTGGTGTGTTTGGTTACCCTTTTGATCATTGTAATGTAATGGCTATTACAATGGTCAATTAAATTCCTTTGTTTAGTGAAGCAAAAAAAACCATTGTAATCGTAATCTCTAATACAGATTTGGTTGTAATGGTCATTCCTTCCTCCTTCCCTATGAATGGCCATTACATTGGTCATTGTAATGGTTAAGGGTTCCTAATGACCTTTCTTACCCTCCTCATCCTCCTCCTGTAATCTCTTCTTCCCACTGATCTCATCATCTTCCCCACCACCACCACCTCATCCACTGTCACAAAAAACCACCACCACCTCACCCACCCTTTTTCCTATGAATAAATCCACCCACCACCACCACCACCTCACCCACCACCACCACCTCACCCACCACCCTTCTCTCTGTGACAGGAAATCCACACCCACAACCACCTCACCCACATTCTCCCTGTGACAAGAGATGGAAAAAAAAGAAAAAAAAAGAGGGGAATAAAAAAGGAAGAGAGAGTTGACTTATAAAGTGAGATATTGGGGGGATGGTTTGGAGTTTTTGATTTTTAAGTGAGGGTATTTTTGAAAATAAGTTTTACATTACCACCTTACCATTTTAAAAGTATACCAAACATACATATTTTCATTACCATTACCATTCCTATCACCATTCTCATTCCCATTCCATGAATAACCAAACGAGCCCTAGATGAAACCTATTTAGGCAGGGTTTGAACAGAGGGTTGTCGCAGAGGACAGAAAAGTTCCTTTAAACCCAGGAGGAGTCTCGAGAGCACTTGCAGCCAATATCAATTCAGAATCAGGTTTTTTTTAATGAAATTTGTTCATATGGGAATGCCCTAGATGGATTTTGAACCATTTATTTCCTTTAATATATCATTTTAAGAGGCTTGAGAGACTGAGAGAATGGAAAGAAAACAAGTTCCATCTCTGTTACTTTTGTGCACGGAAGCACTTTCAACAGAGATCCTCCATGCAAAAGGAGGGGATCATCAACAACATCGTCTGGACGCCATTCTTGATCTTGCACCCGACTTGGTAGATTACGTATTCCTGCACTTCCCCCCTAGCTTCACTCCACAAACTCCAACTTCACCAGTCAGTATCTCTCTCTCACACTCTTTTCATTCACTCATTTTCTTCTTCTTGTTTTGAGGGATAGTGGTTTGGATTTTATGTTTTGAATGGTATTAAGAAATGGAAATGTTTGAATCATTGTTTGCTGTAATTTCAAAAGGGTACTCAAATTTTTACACGCTTTTGTTGATTGATAAGGAATAGGGTTCAAGAAGAACAAGAAGAATGCCACAACATGGAAAACATACTCAAGGGTTGATTGGATTTTACCCCCCTTTTTTTCTCTTATGAATTTGTGGACAAAAACTCGTATCAGACTTTGGGTTAGTTTATATCCATCACTTGCTAGTTATGGTGGTGGTGAAAGAGAAAAATCAATGGCAATATTCTTGAGTACTCTTCACACTACCCATTTGAAGATTGTTTCAATCTCACAAAACATGATCTGTTTTAGTCCCAAAAGCAAAACCTCACTGAATTTATAGAACCCGCTTTTTACTACTTCAAAAGCTTAAATAATCACCTCAACCCGATCCAGTGGTTCCCTGCAAAATTCATGTGAGTTAAAATAATGGCAACTTAGAGAGTCGATGACGAAATTTTAAACAGTCCACTGACATTCGTGAAGAGTCAAATGGCACGCATAGCTACATTAGTACACAGTTATAGTGTTCTCTAATTTAGTTGCAATAACAATATCACCTCCCTTAAACTCAATAAATGTAACACTGAAAACCCATTTACTGTAAGTGTGAAAAAATTCATCCAATTCTCTTGTGGAAACTCATCGAACCATTAGGCAGCTTGACCTAATAACAGAAACCCAATATGCAAAGGACCTAGTTGATTGTTTGAAACCCAATCAAAATAGACGACTTCAAACACCACTAGAATCCTTCGCTAAACACAATATCAACAGGAACTTGATTCAAATTTATTTCAGGAAGAGACAGTCGAACACTCGGCCAAACTAATGAACTCATAACCCATCAGAGCGATCAAAACCCATATAAACAACCAGGCAGAATGGGAAGAGTCAAAGTGAATTCAAATTTTATTTTTTCCAGTTAGCCGAAAGAGTCGCAAATAAAGTTTACATATATCATGCATCTAAGCTCCAACATTAAATGAAGGGACATATTAAGAAAATGTAAAATGATATTTTCTAGAATGAAGTGCTTAATCGCATGGCTGAGGTCTAGCAAGAGGAGAACCACACATACTTGAAAATATGGGATGAAAGTCATTGAATTTATATTTTATTTTAGTAAACTAGTGGTTTACTCATTGTTGATGAGATCCATTCTTTAACTTTTATTACTTTATAGTTTGTTGCTAGCTATGGTTGAGCTTAGTGGTTATTATCTGATTTTACTCTAATGTCTTTTACGACCAGGTCACTTGTGCACTGCAGTAAGCTTACTTCTGATGGTTTTGATCATGTGAGGAAACACGCAAGGTGACTTAGTTCAATGGTTATAGTGATTTAAATTTTTTTTTTAAATAACTTATTGGGAGGGGGAAAAAACAGCTGATTGTATGTAGAATCCTTAAAAGTTGAGTTCTTGATTTGCAGATATGGTGACTGCGATATCCCAAATACAGCATGGAAAACATTATTTGAGACAAGGTGGCCTGAGAATGGTGGGCAGATTCAAGCGGCGAATCAGTTGTCAAAGCAAGGGATTGTAGAATTAGGACCAACAAGCCACAGTGGTGACTGGCATCAGATGTATTGGGAAGCACATCTACAAGAGTAAAAATTTGTTGAAATTTAGCATCTCTTATTTGTGCATAAACATTGCAGTATGACTTCATTTAAGTCTGCACATCCTTTTATCTGAACAACAGTTGCTTGGATAAAGCAGCAGGGAGAGCAGTTCTACCCTCTTTTGATGGATATATTGGTGAAATGAGAATTCCAGGTAAGATTACATTCTTATATTTGGTTAATTGAACCCATTGGCTCTGCTTTGAGCTATTTTCATTGTGCAGATTGTTGTTTTCTTTCTCTTTGTTGATACTAGCAACCATCGTAGAATAAAGTTGCTTTGGTTATATGCCATATAACAAGGAGAATCATCGTTTCTTGATAAGCGTCAAATTAGTTGAAGATGAATGGAGCTCTCGCCATAGCCATTGATGACATTGTGTACTTTTGAAATGCTTGAAGAAATATGTTGTTAGTTGTGCTACCACTAGGAGTGAAGGGAAATAATTGAAATTCTTTGGGTTCACATAAGTTTATATGCAATTTGAACTCGATGACTGTATACGATTATGTATATGTGTATTTTCTAAAAAATAAAAATAGGATTTGGACATAGTACCATTGAGTTATGTACCCAAATCATTTAGATCTTGGCTCTGTTTGTTTCAAATGGTTGTTTTTGTAAGAGAGAAACAGACAAATCTTCACTTGGGGTTGAAGATGGTTATATATATTGGAAATAATATTCTCTGCCCCAATTTAAGAAAACAGTAACATGAGGATAAAGATCATAGCATTGACCAGATTTTATAGGTTAGGCCTAAATCTAGGGATTGCAACATCAAATTGTGGGTGTTATGTTTATATGTAAATGCACTATTGTTATAATTGTTGTTCACTATTCTCCTGTCTGCATTCCCATTTTCTATTTCCCACCTCATTAATCAAATTGTTGGGTTGGTCAGAGATCAGTACAGATTGTGTGCTTTAGTTTTGAGCTTTTCATAAACATTGCTAATTTTATTTTCTATAGGTGATGCAATGGAATCCATTGGTTATAAGAGGTGCACATGGAGTACAACTTCGGACTACTCGAAATTATCTTATCATTGTCAACAATATGGGCGTTATGCTAGGTAAAATGTTACTAATCACAAAGCTGTCTCTAAAAGAACCCTGTTTCTTCCATTCAACTCTATCTTAACAACTAGGCAGGTCAATCTTTGTTGTTTGGGCTCCTCTTCCTCTTAGGAGTTATGAGGCTGCTGACCTTTAAGTGGTTTGTTCTCATTTATGGACATCCCAATTGTTCGATTTTATTTTTGATCATCTCAATCAAATCCTTCTTAATTAATCTTTTATTGGAGCTAATTGTTCGATTTATTTTTGATCTTTTAAGAGTAGTTGTCTTCTGTTTTACTTTTATTAATTTCTTATGATTGGAATGTGCAAGTGATGTAGCACTTGTGATTTTTGATATTATAATTACATAATGAGATTTTGACTTGGGCTATCTCGTAGACTTTTGTTGTCATTGTTGGTTTGCTAATGTTGCCTCCATATACCTTAATTGCTTGAACTTACATGCTCTCGCACTGAAAATTGTAATCCCATCTCGGTGTTCATAAGCTAACATCATCTTATCTACAAATAATGTATACAATCACCATTTCTTGAAGTAGTGCCAGTTGTTTCATTCATAAAGAAAGCATACGAATATTGATTCCACAAATCAGTTACAACTTGAAAGATAAATGTCTCCTTGTGACGACCCGATCCACGGAGTATTATATTTTTCGCTTTGGCCCATAGCTCGCACGACTTTAAAACACGTAGTACTTTGTAGATCCAAGCTCGCACATATATAGCACATCTCCGGGATCTCCCTCCATTACCCAGGCAATGTGGGACTATGATTTTCCCTTTGTAGCTTGTCAGCCCTCTTGGAATCCATGGGCTCTTGGGCTTCTCCTGCACCTTCCCCTCATTTTCGCCCACACAAGGGTATCACACTCCTGAGACCTTATGGTTTTGTTTGCACCAAATCAACTCTAAGTATTGTTTTGTATTTTCACATTTCTTTATTTTTACTAATCTTTATTTTAACTGATGATTTTGATATCTTGACTGAAACTATTCGTATGCCCTTTTCCTTAAGTGTGTCATGTTTTTTTTTTTTTTTTTTTTTTTTTTTTTTTTTTTTTTTGGTCTTCAAGATCTTTTAATAACTTTTTATCTTGGTGAACCCGTTATGCTCACTGTCTCCAACTTTCCATGTATAATGTGTACTGACATGCTATTTGGTTCTAAAGCTTTGCCTTTCCAAAACTTTTTGAGAGGCTGCATCAGTCAAAGTCTCACACGGCTAACTTAGTTGGTAAGGTATGTGGCATCATGGTTTGGGATCAAATCCCACAAGTATCCATTGGTTTCTTTGAGCTAAACAAAACCCACACCTCATGGGAGTGGTTAAGTGAGGATTGGGGGGGGGGATGGTATATGAATAGTATTAGAGAAATTGAATGGTTGGCCCACATCCCTAAGAAGAGTTGTGTGTTAGAGATGCGCCTAATCCAACGATGCAGTGATGTTTGTGTGACATTGCTTAGGAAGACATTCAATTGAGAGACACCTTACTAGTACCAAGTTCTTTAGCTCAATGGTGAGACTTCTACTTATAACCCTGTAGATATGGGTTTCGAACCATTGAGGCTAATGGGAAACAAATAAGTAGGCAAGTGTGAAATCCTTTCATAGTTTATACTGCCACACGAAAAAAGCAATATTGGAGAATTGGTCTTGCGTCATACAACAAATATCAAGAAATGTTTGAGGACTACAATATTTAATTCCACAATTAACCTATTGGCAAGTCTCTGTAGAGATGGAGATTCCGTGAAGGTTTCTCACCGTCTTCCATAAAACTCACCATTGTAACCTCATATCTTTCTTCATATGGCTTGGAAATGCTTCTATTAGTGGTCCCTTCGAATGCAGTCATCTTACCCCTGTTTGATGTGGTTTCCTTTTCCGAATTTTCCATCAACAACTCGTAAGAACATTTGTTGAACATTGGATATGTTGTTCCATAGGGTGAGTCCATATTGTTGTTAAGGTGTTATGAAAGCCAATCCACCATTTTTTTTAAAAACTTCTATAGCCGTTTGGCCAAAATTTCCATATTCATTGCCTTGACGGGTCACTGATCTAGGTACCCATAGAAATCGGTTTCTTGGGAAAACATACCAATTTCCATTTAAGGGCATCACTCTATAGAAATCAATTCACAATTTTATTTTATTTTTTAATTTTCATGGGAACCGATGTTAGTATGGAAAGGTTACCTGTTTGCAGGAATTGTTTTGCAAAGCATATAGTAAATCATCTAAGTGAAGATTCTCAGTGGCGGATCCAGGATTTTCATTGAAAGGGTGGTGGGAGGACATGATACATTATTATTAATTTTTCTATAAAAATAATAATAATAATAATAAATCAAATACATTGTTGAGGTAATGCATGACTTGGAATTTAAATAACTTAATCTAGTCTGCCATTGAAGCGAATAAGTTATAAACAAAGTAAAATAAATAAAAAATTTACAACATGATTATGCAATATAAGTTATGTGAAATTTTTTAGAGAATCCAATACAATACGCTGCATGATTAATTTCCGACCTAAGTAGTTCTTGATGTGGCAAAATTTTTTTTTGGGATAATCGAAATCAAAGTTAAGTTTTGTACATTATGACCATTATTCCAAAACTAACTAAAAGAAGCAAAAGAGGCCAAGCAAATCTACCATGGCTGTGGAGTTGAAAATATGATTAAAAGAAAATTTATTGTTGTTCAGTATGATTAATTAGATATAACTTGAATCAAATCAAATTGGAGTAAGTTGTTTTTAAAGTGAAAAGATACTCGGTTTTGTTAAAATATTGACTTGAAGGTGCTACAAAACAATTTTTTTAGACTCGAGGAGCAATTAGTTAAATTTAAAAAAGGGAGTCAAAGTGGGACCTGGCAAAGTGGAATGGATTTGTACAATTCTTTGACTTAAAAGGGGGCAACAATGGTTTTTGCAAATTTTGAAGAGGGGAGAGAGGAATTGAGTGGGCTCAGCTATGGTGTTACAACAATGGTTCTTTGACTAAAACCTCGTACCTCCTTCGGGTTGTTTAATAGAGACTATGGTTATTTTGACACCTGAAATCCCATTGAGGATGAGGTGGTGGTGTTGGAGTGACATCTAAGCTATGATGAAGTAGTGGTTTTACCAAGATAGGTAGGAAACTACCCAAGTGAAGATTTTTAAACGTGGAATTGTGGACTCGACACTTTTGAACCAAGGTCCTTTTTGTTTTTTTACATCAAATGGTAAATGACTTTTATGGATGTCGACATTGTAGGTTTTGGTTCAAACACTGCACACATCATTTTATTTATTTGAGGTAAAACCCAACACCCCGTACCTCCATGAGAGTGGTTAATTGGGGACAGCACATGTTTGGCATCACAGTCGCATCACACTTTTGCTGGCATGTTTCTGACATCCATATTTATTCCATTTTATTTGTTATTATTTTGTAATTTTTAACATAACATTTGTTCGTGATACACACTTATAGCACATTAAAATGTCTTTTTGTTCTATCACTGCAGGTGTCTGAGATTGCAAAATGTGCTTTGTGTTGTGGAGATGTCTGTGAGTACCATATCTCAATAATCAATATGTTAAGCAGTCATTGGAAGAATGCTATAGTCTTATTTTCTAAATTAAAGAGAAAAACTTTCAGATGGAACGGATTTTGCTCGCCCTTCTTTTTAAGTTTGATTGGGTTCGGCCCACTTAATATGACTAAAAATTTTGTTACAATTGGGCTGTACAACTATTTCATTTGACATTATATTTCCAATTCCAAATCTTGATGATGAAGGGGTTCAATGATTTTTTATTGCATTGTAATTTGTAGCTGATAACTTCAAGCAGACATTATTGAGGCTGCTTTTAAATTGTTGAAATTTTTTATTTCATGATAGAGTTTATTAAAACTAACATCTATGGAATGTTAAATTTTGTGTCTTCGAAGATAATGCTAATTGTCAGGGACTCATCATGATAATCATAGGAGTTTTGTATTTGTCTAAAATTTCAGTTTACAAATTCCGGGTTTTGTATTTGCTCTGTGTATCTTCAGGAAAGGATCAGTTCTTGCAGTCACTACGTATGCTCAATCTGAGGTGTCAGACTCGATTATTTGCTTCCACTTTCATTATCTTTCTTCTTTTCTACCTTTGCTAGATGTTTGATTAGTCATTGCTGTTACCTTACTAAATTTACACTAGCCTAATTACATTATGGAAATTCATAACCTAGCGAATTTTTCTATGACTGATTTGGCTGGTTATATATATTATCTGTTGAATAGTTGTTCAGTGCTAGCATGGGACATGGTTGACTAGAACTCAGTCCCGGATTGGTGGTGTTGTCGTTTCTGATTTTAAATTGCTACTTAATGTGTGAACTTCCACAGTAATTTAGATGGCTTTATCACAACTTTCACAAAAGATCTCCTGCATGACACGATTACTTATGTCATCAGGGGTTGTAACTTGGTGGAGTATGATGCAGATGATCTAAGATATCTGCTGCTTCGGTTGCCTAAGTTGAAATATTTGGACATAAGTGATAATCATTTTGAAGATGATGGAATTAGGTCAGTTGAGTTTGTGCTTGTTTTTGTGAAATTATGTTTTAGGTTGGTAGGACTAATTATTCGCCTGATTGTAGAGAATTAGTGCCCTACTTTACGGAGGCAGCTGAAAGAAACTTCTCATTGTTGGATGTAAAGATAGAGAGCTGTGATTTCTCTTTTGATGGAGCAACTCAACTTTTAAGAAGCCTCTCAGGCTTGAAACAACTGAATACTCTCTCTATTTCAGATAATGACCTTGGCAGGTGAGTGTGTTTACTACGGACTCAAAAATATTATATGTGGTGCAACTTTATGTATATTCAGAAGCATAGTTTTTCTGTTGTAATGTTCAGTCAAATTGCTGCACCACTGGCAAAGTTTTTGGCAGAATCTCATGTGAGAGTACTCAAAATTGAAGATATTGGACTAGGCTCATCTGGCTTCCTGAAATTACGTGAAGAAATACCAGAAATGGTGAAACTTGTTGACGTCAACATCAGGTTGATATTACGATTTAAGTTCTTATGCATCTATGATGACATTCACATCGGAAACTAACATGTTATTTCTTGTTTGTAGTAAAAACCGAGGTGGACTTGGAACTGCAAATTTTTTGTACACACTCATTTTACGGGCCCCGGAACTTGTAGCTCTCAATGCAGGGTATAATTTCATGCCTGCAGAATCGTTGCCAGTTGTACACTCTGTGCTCAAACTTTCAAAAGGTATTCATGATTCACATCCTAAACTGTTCTCCATATCAAACTTTGCACTAAATTTATACTAGTCTAGAACAATTTTCCTGGTCTTCTATGTGATTTTTTGTCTGACTGAATAGGGATGTTAGCATAACCTGTGCATGCATATTGTAATAAATAATTCTTAACGTGCATTATGGAAGGACTATAGATAGAATATAGTAGGAAGATTAACTAAAAAAGTATGCAGATCCCAGACTGGTATAAGGGTTGACAAGCACAGGTATTTCATCACTTCATTCACGAAAAGAAGACTGGAAGAGCTGGTTGCCAGCTAGAAGGTAAAACTGAGAAATTTTACACAATGATTCCACGAGAAAAAACTTGGATGCATGATCAGTTAGAGGAATTCAAATGGGTAGGAGAGAAATTTTGGAATGACAGGGATAAGTCACATCCAGACCCACCAAGTGTTAGAATGTGTACGACCATTTGCAAATTATAAACTATTAAGATAATTAACAAATTCTCTCTAAAAAAATTTACATGACAGGCTTAAGATAACCAGTAACGAAAAGCAATTTATTGCCTGTCACATTTGTTGAAAAAAGACTTAGGAGATTGGATTCATATGATAGAACAGATATTCCAAGTGTTGGAAATGCAGTTTGCATACATTACAATGTTTCCCAAATAATTGCACTCTTCATTGGGTTAGAAGGTACAGAGACTAGCAATTTGAGTTTATTAACCAACGCACATGTTTTCAAGAGTCTGTTTTGCAAAATGTAATTAAATGTTATGCAAATTAAGGATGATTATAATTGGGTTCTTCCACTTTCAATGGACACATTTCATTAATGCCTGCTGCTCAATTAGTTCATAAATGTATCTCTTAGTTGCGCTTACTATTGAACAAAAGCAAGAGAAGTCAGCCTGATACTAATTCTACAATCTGGTGTTATCATTATTTCTTCAGGAAAACTACGACAACTGGACCTAACAGGAAACCCTGGGTGTTACCAGCCAGGTAACACTTCATTGCTTTCCGAGTTCCAGTTCCATGGGGAACCTATTGTGATACATCCGCAATTGCCTGCCTCTAATACTCCTTATGATGACGATCCATAGACGACATGAACCATATAACTTTTGGAAAGTAAGGGACATCTCTTGACTGATACTTAAGAGTGCTTAGCAGTTTGCAGTGTTTTGCTGCACTTCAGCAACAATGTAACTACTTGTTTTCATTTTTACATTATAGGCTTCATAACTGCCATCATGAGTGTCATCTTTTTGGATTTCATGCTCCTTCTGAATGATATGAAGTGAAGAATTCTAGCATAATGTGTAAAGGTCATAATTCTACCCTAGATTTCTGCATTTAAATACATTTATTAACATAGTATTTTGTCGCATCCAAATACATCATTAATATGAGCACAATGTCATGTTACCATATAGCATGCAACAACACTACATTTAGATCCAAATAAATGTGATCAATTTGTCCACCATAATATTTTGCACTAACTGAGGCCCTATTTAGCTTATAGATTAAATATGAGTGGATTTTTACATCAAGTTTATAGCATACACCATATTTTCCAATCTTTACAATCGAGAGAACTTGAGCAAATGTATGGATAACCACGTGGTAAGATATGTATGTCACTGACAGATTACTGGGCACCCCAGTCGGTCAGAAAGATTCAATCTGCATTTATTAGTCATTTAGATCAATCCTATTGAAACTTTCTCATTTTTCTGTCATCAAATCATTCTTGTTATCGCAATTTTTATGCATCCTTCTCACCTAAGAAGCGTCCCCTGTATTCAATTTTTATGCAGAAAGAGTCCCCACATAGTCCATTTTCATGGCGTGGAAGGTCTATGAGATCATCCTTTACTCTCGACGAGGGATGCTCACCATGCTTGCTACACGAACATGTGCACCATCTGCCCCGTGTGACAATGACTCTGAACTCTTCACACGTCTTTTCATTTCAATGAAATCGCGGATGAGAGTCGCACATAGTCCATTTGATGACATGGAAGATTTATTCCACGGTATCAATCAATTGAAATTGTATACCACTTAGCTTCACATTACGTGGAACCCAGGGAATATTAATCAAGCAAACTGGCTGGAAACTAGTTTATTTTCACAAAAACATGTTTGATTTAACTAATAGCAGGGAAGAGGCTTTCTTTCGAGCCTGCCCGGATTACTTCGATGACTCTGCCCCATCCACCAATTATGCTGCACATAGTCCATTTGAAATAAAACTAACTCTTTGCTGATGCTGGTTTCATACAGGTCATTTGGTTTGGCTGCAGTGGATTAGTGGAGCCACATTTTGGATTCGAACGGAGGAACTGGAACTTCTGAAGGAAAGATAAACAGTAGTTTGAAGCAGAATTTGTGGCGACGTCTAAGCATTTTCTTGGTGCACGTAGACAGGAATGGGTGAGATTGTTCCTGTGCTGTGGACTTGGTCAAGTCTTGTTGATTGATGCAGTCATCTCAGCTGGAATCAGAAGCTGTTTTTCTATCGATCTTCTGCTTTTTTGGATGTAATTCCTCCAAACTTTGTGTAAATACTTCTGTTCACACCAGGCTCTAATCAAAATTAAGTGATATTTGTTGCATTGAAAGAAACTGTGGAGAACTGTATTAAATGCCAGTCTCCTTCACAATACAAATTTGACAATCAAATAACAGACCGATGTGATTATAAATTCTAAGGAGACATCTCTTTTGGGTATGTGATAGTTTAATGTAGATGGATTCTGACATGTGAACTTGAACATAGGTTGGCTACAGAAACAGGAACAACTTAAAGCACTGGAAACAGTGGCACCCCTGGCTTGAGAGGGGCGCCAGTACTCGCAAAGTATCTGAACGACTTACATAAACTACACAACCATACCTCCATTGCCATCATGGTTGCAACCAGCATAAAACCCTTGCACTCAGCCAATTCGAGATGAAATCCTAGCAGCCCATCTTGTTGGGTTAACGATAAATGTATTATATTCGTTAAAAATATGTGGTCATGTGAGAGTAGAATCCCTTGGAAATAAGTAAGCCAAATACGCAAAATTGCAGAAAGGGAATTGCAGAATAACTTTTCAAGATTAAACTACAAAAAATCATTTTTTGGTATATTATTTGTGTTTCTCAATTTCGGATTCCAGAAATGACTGTTTGACAGAGTTGACAGTAAAAGAAGTGCATAAACAATTGATTTGAGCAAAAACTCCAAAGTTAAAGGCTGGCCAGTAAACTACAGTGCCACTCTTAACATCACGGCAAAAGCTTCAGACTATACAAAATTCAAACTTAAAACGGTTTTCTGCCCATAATTATCAGCAGAATTGCTTCATAAATTCCATAGCCACAAGTCTTCCTCGTGCTTCAACTTGCTTATCTCCTTGTCAATATCCTGCATTGCGAACTTATAGGTAAGAACAGGTAGTAGAACGATAATTATAAACACACACAAAAAAAAAAAAAAAAAAAGTGCAGACAAAAAGTCCATATTCTGCAGGCTTTCTATAGTTTGATAGTACAGCAAGTGAGCATATTTGTTTTCTTTGATAGCATGCATATAAACGATCTGAAAGGCATCCTGTTGGTCGATAAGTTTGGTTTTCTTTATTTATTTTAGAAAAATAAATTCATTTGTGAAACTAAAATCAAATATAGCAGAAAAGAGACTGGCTTTAGTTCACAGAGAATATCTGGTAAAATTATATGTAAAATCAGAAATACTGAACTTTATAGATTAATTAGATCGATTATTTTACGATTATAAAAGGTTTTATTTCGATTTATATCATTTTAAACATCACATTCATGTTTCAACTTTCTTCCAATGCCAATGCTAGACCAGCTAGCCTAGTTGGCAAGTACTTGTGGAAGATCCTATTGTTGGTAAGATTTTTGGCACTAGTCACTGGTCTCATAGAAAACAAGCTCACCCCTAAAACTTTGGTCTCATATAAAACAAGCTCACCCCTATAACATTTGCCCGCTATCTCAGTTAGTAAGGCTTACGGTGGATGGTATCTAATTATCCATCTCAATAAAAACAGTCTCATCTAAATTATTTTGCTGACAAAAAAATTATAATAACTCGACACCATCCAGGGTTGCTTTCCAATCTTAACCTCATGATCTACACCACATCGACACATCCCCCATAAAGTGCACCCATACTTAACCACCAATATTTATGCATCACGAAGCCAATAATGACTCACCCCTCACAAGTCCACTGATGCTCAACCTTTCACAAAACTCACCACACCTAAAAAAAAACCTATTTTCTTTTTAATCACCATCACTTCTCCTTAATTCTTTTAGCTTCCATCACCAACCCTCCCTTGTCTATTTTCCTTGAATGGAGTTTCCACCATCCACTCCATTTGTTCGTCCACTTCACCTCCATACCTATACCTTAGAAACCCCCAAATGAAGCTTTCACCATCTACTTTCCCTGACCCTTCACTCCATCTCAATGTCATTCCCTTACAAAAGCCTTCAATCGAGCTTACACCACCATCCCCTTTTACACCATCATCATACTCTTGATACCCCCTCACATCACCCTGCACCAAACCCTTCATCGGACCACACTTTTTTGGGGAGAGAATGCTCATCTTTTCTTTGTAAAAATATAAACCTCTGACTTTACATGCAAAGATTAAGTTTGAACGAGTTTAGAGAACCAAAAGAAAAGGAGAAAAAATAAAGAAGAAAAGTCTCCTTAATTTCCATTTATCTTTGGTTTTCGCATGATAGGATCGCAGGAAATTCAGGCATAATTTTGATTCATTATGGTAATGATCAAGGGAACAGATGGACGTGGGTGCCTAACACCTTCCAGAATCCGTGATTGATCCCTTATTAAGAATCTCTAGACCAATATACTTTTTCCTCACTTTGCATTCTGTTCCACACGTAGAACCAGGTGGTGAATCAAAAGAAAGTCAAACTGAGGACAGTGATCAATTTTGATTTTTTGGGGCGAATTTCAGTAGCCTACACCTAGTCTACTGTGCAATGAACAAGAAAAGAGTTAACGAAATTACAATGAAATAAATTCATCCACTGACCATAATAATCATCCCTCCAAATTGGGTTCAAGCGACATGAATCCTCTCACAACACCTTCGCCATAAACCTCATCCTCATCATAGAGTGAAAAAAGAAATCCAGCTGCATTTTGTTTGATGGTTGGATCCTTTTCTTGCCATAACGGCACATGACAACACACCTCATATTTCTCCTTTAGACGCTTTACAATCCTGCAAACACATAAAGGCGCAAACAAACTCAATTACATGCACTTGGAAATGACACGACACACTTAAACAAGAAGCCTTGACATGTATCTATCACGTTGTCATCACCTCAGGATATCTATACTTTAGCTGTTTTATAATCCTACAAGATTGCAAGGGTGCAAACACAACTCAGTTGGAAATAGAACGACCAAGAATTGATTACCTTGGTGATAGATAGAAAATAATACTGATTAAAACTGCGGTGATAAACATTGCGGTAAAGAGATGTTTGAACACAATGAAGTAAGTAAGCAAGTTGTGCAGAAGTGTGTTTAGAAAAACAAACAAATAAATAAACAAACAAACATTAATACATGGAAGAAACAGTAAATCAAACTGATAATACCTTTCAGCTCCTTTAAATTTTCTATGGTCACTCAATAGAAAATTTAATTCAGTCTATTAGATCCATTATTGCATTCACAACGTCCCAGTCAGCAGCCTTCAATGAAGTAAAAGCCTTTGCCCTTGAAACTCCGGTTTGAATCATCACCAATTCTAAGTCCTTGTGCACAAATCCTGTGTCATCATCATCTTCACTGTCACTTGCTATGATGCAAACATGCTGAACGTGGTCAATCTTGGACCAGTCTTCTCCAGTGTCCCTCTTGCATCTTCTCTCCAGTTCAGCATCACATCCCCAAATTGTCAGTTCTCTTAGGGCAGTGAGGTGTTGCATCCCTTCTGGCAGCACTTTCCCATTCTTGCAACCTACAATGCTCAATTCCTGGAGCTTTGTTAGAGTGCCGATCCATTCAGGCAAGTCCATCACTTTTTCTTCTGAACATCTTTCAATAGATAATTGTTTAAGCATCACAGCTTGTTTGATCCCCTCTGGAAAACGAGCCAACTTGGGTATGGAATGCAAGTTTAGGGTTTCAAGAGCAACCAAATTTTGAAAATCATCCTTCATGTTGAAATCCAGCTCTGGGCAATTATTTATATCTAGACGAATGAGACAACTCATGTCCAGCTTAGGCAATTGCTTCAAGCAATCACATTCCCCAATATAAAGTGATCTGAGGGAGGATAGCTTAATCAATCCCTCTGAGAAAGCTTCAACTTTAGAGCAAGATTTGATCACCAATTTCTGAAGAGCAGTAAGGTTTAGTAGCATACCTTGTGGGAAGCATTTTAACTCGTAAATTCGCTCAATTTCTAGGTTAGAAAGTCGAGGGAGGTCTTTCAACTGTCCAAGTGCAGTTTGATTACAGTACTTCAACTCTACAGACTCAACAGAGGATGGCAATGGGATACTTGTCAGTTTAGGGCAACCATAAATGCTCAATTTTTTAAGGCAGGGGAATAGTAGCTTTGCGGCTTCTGCCTGTGCTGCTTCTTCTACTACTTGTTGTTGAGATGAGGACGGCAATGAGGATTGCGAGTTAATAGTGACAGGTGGTGCCCTCGTTAATAATCTTCTTTTAGGGATAACTACCTTTCCTGCTTCTGCTTCTGCTTCTGCTGCTTGTTGTTGGTCACCTTCACCTCCACCTGTTTGAGACAATGACGACGACAATGATGACCATCCCTCCAACTTGGGCATGAAACGCAAGTGAAGTACTTCAAGCGACATGAATCCACCTGCTGCAAGTGCAACACCTCCTTCATCAACAAATTTCAACCTACTACATCCTATTAGCGTCATCTCAACTAATTTGGGAAGCAACAAACTGGGGAAGCTCACTCCATCGTATCCCCGAACAACAAACCGTCTTAAATTGGGGGAGGTTGGAGGCCTTTCATTACTTCTGTTGCTGCTGTTGCAATGTCACGACCGATCTCTTCATCTTCATCTTCATCTTCTTCATCTTCATCTTCATCTTCATCTTCATCTTCATCTTCTTCATCTTCATCTTCTTCTTCATCTTCTTCTTCATCTTCATCTTCATCTTCATCTTCAGGGAGCCAAGATTTTCCTTCTGCAATATCGTACCACACCAACTCTAGGGAGCAAAGATTTTCCTTTTGCAACAAATTGGCTTCTTTAGCATCCATTGGATTTCTCACATTGTTAAGCCCACTTATTTTTAAAACTCCTTCAATTTTGTTCAACCCTCCCAACTCATTAATACCACCTCTACCTTCACTCTCCCACCCCACAACAAAACTACTTAAGGTTTGAAGACAAGTTAGTTTTCCCATCCTAATTGGCATTTTTTTAATTTGGTGCAGTCGGTATTATCCAAGTGTCTAAGCCTACTCATTTCACCCATGTATTTTGGTAACGTCACAAGTTCGTAACACTCTCTAAGTTTCAATGTGTCCAGATTTATTAGCTTACAAATAGATTCAGGCAAGGATGTCATAGGATTGGAAGAAAGGTTGAGATACCTGAGGTGTTTCATGTCACCTATATTGTCTGGCAGCAGTGTAGTCAATATCTCACTCAAGTCCAATGCCCGTAAGCAGATAAAACGTGAGAAGATTAATCCACTCTCCCCAAATGTATACCAGCTCCATTCTTTCATTATTAAAAGGGAACGCAAAGATGGAGGACATTTTGCTAGGACCTCGGCCGAGAGATTTGGTGAACCAAGTTGTCTTTTTGTGCCGACAATATGTGACAAGTGACGAGTTCTTCTAGTAATATTCTCTGTGTTTCTACCATCCACAATACAACATTCATTTCCCCCGACATCACAAGCTAGATCATGCACATGGTCGTGCATCTTACATGTTCTTATATCTCCATCTTCACCTTTTGTTATGTCTTGAAAGAAAGACCTCCATAGCAATGCCTTGAAAATCTCATTTCCGTCATCTTCCAACCTTTCCATACTTCCTTTGGATTTCACAAAACCATTTGCTATCCACAAAGAAATCAATTCTTCTCTATCAATTTCATGATCTTTTTTGTATATTGCGCAATAAGCAAAACACTGCCTCAGTTGTGGTGACATATGATTATAACTCAATCGTAACGCAGGTAAAATGCCATTTTCTACCAATTGCCAAATTTCACTGTCATTCACATGTAACCACTGCTGTGACTTTCTCTTGAAGCGCAGTGATGCCCCTAGAGCCTTTGCAGCCAAGGGAACTCCTTTGCATTTCTTTACAATTTTCTTGCCGATTCTCGTCAATTCTGGCCTTTCTCTCTCCTCCGATCCAAATGCACGTTCTTTGAATAAAGACCAACAATCATCTTCGGGCAAAGGTTTTAGATGGTGATGTGGAAGTGTGCCAGTGATGACTGCGACATTTTCTAGGCGAGTAGTCACAATAACACAACTACCTTCAGCTCCACATGCCAATGTTCCCTTAAGTTTGTTCCATTTATCTTGATCATCTTCCCAAACATCGTCTAAAACAAGCAAATATCTCTTTCCACGCAACTTGTCTTGAAGGCCATGCTGTAGACGATCCATATCTTCAAAATCACAAGCAGTTTCTGAGAGAGAAGTTATGATTGCTCGTATAAGACGTTTGACATCAAAATCATCGGATACACACACCCAAGATCTATTATCAAAGTGCTTTTCTACCTGCTCATCGTTGTACACCAACTGTGCTAGAGTTGTCTTCCCGAGTCCACCAATACCGACTATGGGACAGACAGAGATGTGCTTCAGACTATTCGCCTTGTTAGGCAATGGCATCTGACTTCTTGGATGGGTTGGTCGGCACTGATGTTGATCCAATAATAGGCTCACCAATTTTTGTTTGTCTCCCTCTCTCCCAAAAACTTGTTCAGTTAAGATGGAACCAGTTTCTCGACCTGGACAGATTTGTTGATGAGGTACGAGATAACTAGTTTCTAGAACTCCCTTTCGCAAATCAAACTCACGACTATCCTCGGCAATATTATCAAAGCTCTCCATGAGCTCTTCGAGAGAATCAGTGATAAGGCTGTGGTTTTTGCTCATTTCTGGGAATACTTGTAGCAGACCTTCATATTCCCACTTCTCAAAAACATCATCAGCTTCATACGAAACATCTTTTAGTTCCTGTAGCCAATTTCGAATCTCCAAATCAGTGACTTGCTTCCTCTCAGCATCAACGAGGACATATTTGATTTTAGACAAAGTTTTTGAAAGCTTCTTCATTTGTTTCTGGACACCCCATGCTACACCAAAGTCCTTCTCAATTAACTTGGCGAGCTTGTCAGACACAAGTTGAAGGAGTGGAGAGACTACCACTTGATTTGCCATCTCGATCTGCATAAAGAAAAACACTATTCACTCAGGTAGTTGAGGATCAAGGATCAGATTATGTTGACAGCATCACTCCAACGTGGAAAAAACAAAGAAAATGCAACAAGGGAAAGCTTGTTGTAGTCTCCAATAAGAACACCAATACTTTCTATGAATATATCTTAGGAAGAATAAGATTCAATGTTTAAGGCCAAATGTTTAGTCCATGCTGTTCTCCATTGAGCGTTATAGCTAATCAACAAGCTATGCAAGAAAAAGAAAATGTATGAGATTTTTAAATTTACCTGAATAATAGTGTGCGACGATCGGCAGGGATCAAAGGGGGAAGTCTAGCTGATCAGTTGAGCTTAGCTTTGCACAAGAACTAGAGGAACAAGAAGAGGTAAATGGCCAAAATTGTTATACTTATTAGGATAGATTGCAGTAAATTTTGTTTTTTGGTATATGATTCAGTATTATTTTTTTTCTCTTTTTGTATCCTTTCAGTTAATTATATTACCACCAAGATAATGGCATTATATGGATCCTTGTCCATTAGTTTAGTGAAGCTTCTCATATGCTAGTCCAAGGATGCTCAATTCGGATTCAGTTAGTTTCTATGAGGGGGAAAAGGCCATAAGTTAAACCCCAATTTTATTGCGCTTAATTTGAAGATGGATGAAATGAGGAAGTAGCAACACTCGTAAGGTTCTTGTTAATTTTGCATTTGTTTCTTTTATGGTGCAGTGGACATTAAACAACAACATTAATTATATAAAGCAACATTAAAAAACCAAACCAAAAGGGAAAGAAAGCAGTGAAGAAAAAAATAGGAAACTATTTCACCAAACAAAATTAAAAAAAAAAAAAAAAAAAAAAAATTAATGTGTCCCATGAATCTTGTTAGTATTCCGTGCATATGCTAAGAATCATTGACATTAGGTGAGTTATCACGCTGATCAATCTAGAAGCTTTATTTTGTCTTTGTTTACTTTATATTTATATATAAGTATAGCCTAGGATTCTGATTTCGTTTTTTCAGAAATATTTCGGTATGTAAAGAAAAAATGTAAAATCGAGGATACACAAAAAAATATATAATAAATTTTGAGTGTATATGAAAATGTAAAAAAAAAAAAAAAGTAGATGCAAGTAAATAAATTATTAAACATATTAAATGAAACCTAAATACCAAGAAATGAAACAAATATGAAATCAATATATAATTAGAAAATCAGGGGGTGGTTTCAAAAATCAATATATAAGTAGAAGAAATTAATTAGAAGAATTGATGATATGAAAAACTCTAAAATTTACGAAAAAAAACTCCGAAATTTTTAAAAAAAACCCTCGAGAAAAATGTAATTTTTGGAAGCTGGATTTTGTATTTTTACGAAAAAACAAAATTTACAAAACAAATTCGAAATTTATGAAAAAATTTCGAAAATAATGAAATTTTTTGAAAAATCCTCGAAAAATGTAACTTTTAATTTCGTTTTTTTTCTTTTCGTAATTTAAAAAAATAAAAATTTCGCAAAATCACATTCCTCGAGCCTAGCTAATAACTGATCGAATGAAACTATTAGCAACTTATAAATCATTGGAAAAGGAGTTTAACCTTTGCAATCCTGTTGGACATCTTTGCCACCTATGATAACTAATTCTTCTACCATTACAAAATCAACAATTTAGACCTTTTTTATTATCTTAAATTGTGATTTCTTCTTAGAGGTCATATCTTAATTGTACTTGATGGGACATCAGATAGTCATCCAATTGTAGCCGGACATGTGGTACGAACTAGCCTTAATGGGAGAGAGCCCAGACAGACCATGCCAAGGCAAGTCCTAGTCGGGCTCAATTCAACCCATAAGTCAGGTGATCAAGCCCTAGTTACACAAGCCCAACAATGCATGAATCTTGGAGCTTGGCGCTTGGCGCTTGGCGCAAGACATAAATGTCGGAACACAACCTTGAGCTAGAATAAGCTCAAGCTCCATTTAGACCACTTTTAGCCCAACTATGCATCGAGTCCTAAAGAGAGCCAAATGCCAAAAAAGATCAAGTCATGGAAGGGCTATTAGAGCTCTACAAGGACATAACTTAATGGATGAAGACTCTAGACAAGATTTTATCCTTTAATTGTGCAATCAGAGTTGGAGTCAAGGAAGGAGATAAATTTTCTCATGATACAAGGTAACTAGGGGGAAGGAAAAAGGTATGAAATGAAACCCTAATTTATCAAGCCTAATTCCTTCTTGTTCAGAGTTTGACTTTACCATCGGAGAGCCTTTGGCCGTCAACAAGGTGTTCTCTGATTCATTGTTGCACATTTTGCAAGTCAACGTCAATAAAAACGAATTTGAGCACATCAGTACTAATATCAGTTTGTGCATCTGCATTTTTCTCTCTCAAGGAACATCACTCATGGAAGTAATCAGCTCCAATAATTAATTGTAGTAATCAACGTTCTTGACCAACTATTCATGGAAGTAATCAGGTCCAATAATTATTTTCAGTAATCCTGGCCCTTCGAACTTCCTAATGAGTATTTTTTTTTTACTTTGATTTTTTAACTATTTGCAACCATTGAACAATCCTAGGATCATTGTTAAAATGTCTCAAAATGGAAATCATGAACCATTTTTTCTTTTACTAATGGTTTAGGTGAGTCAATGTGGTTGATCTAGAAATTAAGATCCAAATTTTGTATTAGATTGGTATTTTGGACCCCATCTGGTAATTATGATAATTTAGTGGGTGCCACAAGGTAAATAACTAACTAAAAATAATGGGCATTTTGTCATTTTAAGAAACATGGATGTTTGGGATGGTCAGCATAATTGCCCTAACAGTCAAGAGACAAACGGGTACCAAACATGCATTTTAATATTTTTTGGGTGCCATCAAATAATTCTAATAGTTTTTGTACCAAAAGGTAAATAACCCATAATTGAAGCCTCCATGTCAATGGAGTACTAGCTTAACTGGTAGGTTTGTGACGGATGTCCAAGCTTTGAACCCTATTGGCAGCATTTCAAATTGGAGGGGGTTAAGGGATATATATTTATATATAAACTTCCATTAGGTGCATATGCTTTGAATCATTGTCATTAGGTGAGATATCAACGCTTATCACTTGCATATGCATTGACTCAATCCCAAAAAAACATATATGCTTTGAATCAATGTTATTAAGTAAATGGACGAAGAAAATTATTATTTTTAATCAAAGAAGGAGAGTTTGCACTGAGTTTGATTCAATCTCCCATTAAAAGCACCAATTTGTGGATGGAATTTTCATTGGATCATGTATTGATCACGGAAAGTAATCTACATAAGATGAAGAAAGATTTTTGATACCGGAGTGGTGTCTGCCACGGGGACTCCGATGTCAAAGTTAGAATAATTTCACCCAGAAAAATATTTATTTGTTTATGTTTAATTTGAGATTCAGAAAAGTGTTACTGATGTAGAGAGGGTTTCTAGGGTTCCTAATTTGCTCTCAAAGTTATTTTCTAAATAACTTATTTGTAGTCTTTTAATTTAATTAGGAGTCTTTTTAGTTTCCTTTTAAGATTATGCTTTACTTTTTCTTTTAGGAATAGACTGTTTGTTATTTTAGTCTTTGATTCTACTTTTTCTTTTAGGAATAGGTTGTTTGTTATTCAAGTTATTTGAGTACTATAAATAGAGTTCTTCCTCAATATTGTAGGTAGACTTTTGATAATTAATAAATTTGGTATATTTTCTCTGAGGAGATTATTGTGTTCTTTTTTTCCTACTTTTCAAATTATTGGCGCGCCAATCAACGAATTGTAGAACCCTTGTTTCCAAATTATTGGTGAGCCAATCAACGGATTCAAGCCTATCATTTAATTTTTTCTCATCATTATTTTTCTCGTTTCCGCGCTGCATCAATTACCCATAAATGACTATATTTGACTTTTATAGAGACAGGAGAAGGCAACTGCTCGCAGATGAGTGAGACATTGTCATCTGCTCATAAATTAGTGGGACACGTGGTAGGTCAGGAGCCAACTGTTGTAGACGAGTGAGACGGGTGGCATTTCGAAAACCATTGATGGTTGTAACTTTTTATTGATAGTTGTAACCTCTTATTGATGGTCGTAACTTCCCTCTTATTGATGGTTGTAACTTTTCGTAGATTGTTGTAACTTTCATCAACGGTTATAACTTCCTATTGATGGTTGTAAATTTCATCAACGGTTATAACTTTTCGTTGATGGTTATAATTTCTTGTTTGGAGAGACCTCTTTTGCAGGTTCGTGTGCTCAGTTTAGCATGATGGTTGGCACTGAACATTATTCCTCCACTGAGAAAATAGTGTTCTGCTAAGTTGCATTGGACCCAGACTTAGGCTTTCTGTACTTGTATCCGATTTGGATTGTATATCTTTCGTTGATAATTTTTCGGCATCTTGAAAATGACTCAAATTTTTGGATTTTATTATCTTGCTTAGCTAAGGATTATTTTTTGCTACCACATGTTCGATAATAGATACCTACCGTTGTTGTTTCACACCTTCAATCTCCCATATGTTAATCATCCATCCTCTTGATCCTCACATAAGTGATTTGTGTAGACTTACCTTAATGCATGATTTTAGGCCTCTTTGGGAAAATTAAACATATAATGCCAAATATATTTGCATTTCTACATATATACAGCTCTCAAACATGAACCTGAATTGGCAAATTCTTTCTTTAGTCCCAAAAGGATCAGTGATAATAAAAACCTCTTTTGGCACTAGGGTTGCCTATTACCCTGGTGACCAATAGGGGGAACATGATTGTTTATTGAATTTTTCCCTGGTAGATTTTGTAGCACTTAATGTGGATGGGTTGTCAAGAAATCATATGGCGACTGGTGGAATTATTATTACACATAACACAAGTGATTGCATTGCAGTTCAACAAGTTGTTTTCGAAACAGGTTCTAATAATCGATGTGAGGTGCTCGCGGTTCTTGAGGGACTGCATTTGTGTAATAGGCTGGGGTGCAATAAGGTGATCATTGAAACGAACTTTTGAACTCATACCTTGTTTGTGACTGGTTTTATAAGGTGTATAAAGTTTCCTGATTCTTTGAGAATGTCTGGCGAAAGATTAAAAGTTTGGGGAACAACATGGTGGTCGGATGCATGCATTTTTTCAGGGAAACTATGGTGAATGCGCTGGTGGATAGAGCTCAAAAGAGAGTTTGAGTCATGATAGGAGGCAGACTCGTTACATTCGCCGCAGTAAATGATTTCGTGCTCATTTTCGGGACAAGTTTGGTGCTTAAATGCTGTTGTGAACATACTTTGTTTGGCGGTGCTCGATTGGAAAGGTGATAGTGGCATGGATAGTGATGTAGGAGGATCCGAGTCATATGATGTTGAGTTGTCAGATAGCACGTTGTTGGCACTGAGATACCTTGAGTTTGTAGATCAACGCAAATATGGCAGGTAATCGTGATCTTTTCCTAATTGGGGCAGTTTTTGGTGCGTTTCAGTATTTTGACTATAACTTTGGCTATGGGTATCAGAATCGCACATATGACCCCAACTCAGAAAGCTCTTTTCGGCGCGCATGTCATGGCCATGGAGCTATGCTTGGTGCACATTTTTCCAAGGTCAAAATCCATTGTTTTCCCTTTCAAATCCACAATTTTAATAACTTTTCCTTTTATGGTAATAATTCATTTATCGTTTACGAAGTGATTTTGAATCCGATTTGGGCCAGATTGGCAGATTACTTATTTTATTACGTATTTTATTTTGGCATGATTATTGAGATTTTTCTATTTTTGGTAAAATTATGACAATGGCGAATTTTAGCTATAAAGCCTGGCTTGTGGGCTGACTTTAGGATGTTTTGATTTTCATAAATTTGAATTGAACATCAAAGGCGTTTCTCTGTGTTTTGGGTGATCCTCTTGTGTCTTTCCCTTTGAATTGTCTGTTGAAACTATCCTGCAGAATAATCGTTATTCTATCTGGCGTTAGTTGGTATCAGAGCTTCAGCATCTTCTTGGGGTAAGATTTCATCAATTTCCATCGCTGGTGGTCGTGGTCGTCGCGGGAAAGTTATGAACGAGGAAGCCCCACACCGTGATCGCAATGTTTAAATGTGATGATTGAGGATTAACAAAGGCAAGTTGCAGAGTTAACCCGGCGTCTAACGGCATAGGATTTTGGTGATGGTGAAATGGAAGATCACGATTCTAATTCCATTTTCGAAAATCCGTATCACAATCATGCTCGATTCTGGGAGCACCGTGGTTGGAAGGATCGTCATGGAGACCTTGGTTTCAGAGTGGATCTGCCCGAGTTTTTTGGTACGTTACAGGCCGAAGGATTCATCGATTGGTTGAATGAAGTGGAGCGTATTTTTTAGTATAAGGAAGTTTCAGACGTATCAAAGTGAAATTGGTCACCATCAAACTCAAAGGCAGAGCATCTGCGTGGTGAGAGCAGTTGAGGCGATCACGAGACATGCAAGGTAAGGCCAAGATCATTGATTTGGAGAGGATGAAGAAGAAAATGAAGGGTCACTTCCTTCCTTTCGGCTACACTCAAACCTTGTTTCAGCGACTTCATTCGATGAGACAAGGCACGGGATCGGTTGATGATTACACGAAGGAGTTCTATCAATTGATAGCCCGGAATGATTTATCTAAGACGGAAGATCAGATGGTGGCATGTTATTTTGGGGATTACGACAGCTTCTGCAGGATGTCCTCAACCTTCACTCGTTGTGGATCGTTTCTGAAGCATACTAGCGTGCACTTGCTGTGGAAAAATAGCAAAATAGGAGGCCAATGATCAGAAGTGATCAAAGCAATCGGCCAGTTGGACCTCAAGAATCCCACCTGCCCAGCAACCACCGCAGGGTAATTCTAACTCAAATATTAGATGTTTCAGATGTGGTAAACAGGGATATAGAGCGACTTAGTGCATGAAGTCTGCTAGTCAAAAGGGCAACAATCTCCTGATTGAGGAAGATGTGGTAGATGAAATTGAAGAGGTTGGAGAGCCTGTGTATGATGATGATGAAAATGGATATGTGCTGTATGGAGATGGCCATGAGACTCTGGTCGTTCGTAAGAGTCTACTAACTCCCAAGGGCGATTCAGGGGACGATTGGGTGAGAACCAATATTTTCCACACGACCTGCACAGTTGCAGATAAAGTCTGCAAGATGATCATTGATAGTGGCAGTTGTGAGAACGTAGTGTTTGAAGAGGCAGCCCAAAACTTGCAGTTGAAGACAGATCGTCATCCTAAGCCGTACATATTGTCGTGGCTGAATAAAGGCAGTAAGGTAACAGTAGATAGGCGATGCCTAGTGTCTTTTTCGATCGGTAGAAAATATTTTGATAATGTTTGGTGTGATGTTGTGTCTATGGATGTTTGTCAAGTATTGTTAGGCAGACCTTGGCAGTATGATCGCAGTGTTATTAATGATGAGCGGAAAAATACATATTCCCTTAGCATCAAAGGGAAGAAGATTGTGTTGGCACCTCGTCGAGAAGGAACCCTTCCTACCCTGGTAGCCAATAATACTAACCTGGTTTCTATGTCCAGGTTTTTAGTTGAGATTGAGCGTGGAGACGTGGTCTATGCTCTGCTATCTTATGGGAATAGTGTAGACGTGAATCCAGATTTGCCAGCAGAGGTGCAACAGTTGCTAGTAGAGTTTTCTGACCCGATGCTAGAGGATCTTCCTCTTGGGTTGCTGCCTATGAGGGCTATTCAGCATCGGATCGACCTTGTTTCGGGGTTCAGTTTACCTAATCGACTGGCTTATTGCCCCAGTCCCAAGGAATCTGAAGAGTTGCAGTGACAGGTGGTAGAGTTGTTGGAGAGGGGCTACATCCGTGAGAGTATGTGCCCATGTGCAGTTCCTTCTCTGTTGGTGCCGAAGAAAGATGGCTCTTGGCGTATGTGTGTTGACAGCAGAGCAATCAATAGGATTACAGTGAAATACAAGTTTCCAATTTTCTGCCTGGATGATATGTTTGACCAGCTGTCCGGTTCTAAGGTCTTCTACAAAATTGACCTTAAAAGCGGTTACCACCAGATCAGAATAAGGTCTGGAGATGAATGGAAGACAGCGTTTAAGATGCAACATGGACTGTATGAGTGGATGTCATGCCTTTTGGACCGTCCAATGCGCCCAACACATTTATGAGATTTATGCATCAGGTTTTACGACCTTTCATGGGGAAATTTGTTGTAGTTTACTTCGACGACATCCTCATTTATAGCTCCACATAGGTGTCACATTTTGGATCACCTCCGTGTTGTTTTTTATATGTTGAGGACGGAGCGCATGTTCATCAATCAGAAGAAGTGTTCTGTCTTCACTAATTCTGTAACTTTTCTAGGTTTTGTTGTGCTTACTGATGGTGTTCATGCAGATCAGTCGAAGATATATGCGGTCTTGGAATGGCCCAAACCAAAGACCTTACACGATGTCAAAAGTTTCCATGGATTGGCATCATTCTACCGTCGGTTCATCAGAAACTTGAGCACTCTGATTGCTCCTATCACAGAGTACCTCAAGCAGAAGATGACAGGGGCACCAATTTTAGCACTTCCTAATTTTGAAAAGGTGTTTGAGGTAAATTGTGATGCATCTAGGGTTAGCATTGGTGGTGTTCTGAGTCAAGAGGATCGCCCAATAGCTTTTTTCAGTGAGAAGCTATCAGGATCAAAAAAGAATTATTCCACCTATGATCTGGAGTTTTATGCCATCGTTCAGTCCCTGAAGCATTGGCATCACTACCTAGTACAGAGGGAGTTCATTTTTATCACTGATCATGAGGCCTTGAAGTACATCAATGGCCAACACAAGCTGAGTAGACGACATGCCAAGTGGGTGGCGTACTTGCAGGAGTTCACGTTTGCACTGAGGCACCAAGCAGGGAGTCTGAACCATGTCGCAGATGCACTGAGCCGTCGTACGTTACTCCTCACCACCATGAGCACCAGAGTCGCAGGATTTGAGGCTTTATCTAATATGTATGCTGCAGATCCTTCCTTCGGTAGGTAATTCAGGAGGTAACTGATGGTCAATGACATGATTTTATTTTGCATAATGGTTATCTGTTTCGTGGATTACAGTTGAGTATTTCAGATTGTTCATTAAGGCAGAAGATTATTAGTGAACTTTATAATGAGGGTCACTATGGGCGAGATAAGATGTTGGCCTTGATTTCTTCTAACTATTATTGGCCCAAATTGACCAGTGACGTGGCTCATTATGTGGAACATTGTTATGTGTGTCAGCAATCCAAGGGAGTTCTCACTAATGCGGACTTTGTACACAATTTTACCTATACCTGAAGCCCCTTGGTTTGATGTCAATATGGACTTTGTGTTGGGCTTACCCCGTACCCAATGGGCCTTGGATTCTATTTTGGTTGTGGTTGACAGGTTTTTCAAGAAGGTCCATTTTTTAGCTTGCAAAAAAACAATGGATGTTGCCCGGATCGCCCATCTTTACTTCAGGGAGATTGTGCGTTTACATGGTATTCGCCGATCCATTACTTCAAATCGTGACACCAAGTTCATGAGTCATTTCTAAAGGAGTTTGTTGGAGAAACTGGGAACGAAATTGAATTTTAGTAGCGCCTACCACCTCCAGACGGATGGTCAGACCGAGGTGGTGAATCGGAGTTTGGTAAACCTTTTGAGGAGTTTGGCAGGAACTAAACCAAGACAGTGGGATTTGGCGTTACCTCAAGCAAAATTTTCCTATAACAGATTGAAGAACAGAACCACAAGAATGAGCCCATTTGAGATTGTTTGTGGTCAGAATCCATCCAGGGTGCTTGACTTAGTCCCTATTCCACGTGTGGGTCGTTTGAGTCACAAGGCAGATGCGATGGCAGAACATCTTCGGGGTATCCATGAGCAGGTGAAGCTAGCAATTCACGAGAGTAATTAAGGTTTAGGCCGACAATCATCGTCGTCAGGTACTTTTTGAGGTTGGTGATTTGTTTGGGCAGTGTTAATTATCCGTGATCGTTTTCCCGTTGGAGAGTATAATAAGCTTAAGGAACAGAATATTGGACCCTGTGAGATCCTGCAGAAGATCAATGATAACGCCTACAGATTGGGCTTCCCCAGTCATTTAAGAACTTATGATGTCTCTAATGTAAAGCACCTGAGTCCTTGTTTTGTGGATTCCGATGAAGCTATTGTGAATTCGATGACGAGTTCTTTCCAACTCGGAGCGACTGATGCAGGAGGATCCGAGTCAGATGATGTTGAGTTGTCAGATAGCACGTTGTTGGCACTGAGATACCTTGAGTTGGCAGATCAGGGCAAAGATGGCAGGTAATCGTGATATTTTCCTAATTGGGGCAAGTTTTTGGTGCGTTTCGGTATTTTGGCCATAACTTTGGCTACGGGTATCAGAATCGCATATATGACCCCAATTCGAAAGCTCTTTTCTACGCGCACGTCGTGGCCACAGAGCTATGCTTGGTGCACATCTTTTCCGAGGTCAAAATCCATTGTTTCCCCTTCAGAATCCACAATTTTAGTAATTTTTTTCTTTTATGGTAATATTTCATTTATCGTTTAGGAAGTGATTCTGAATCTGATTTGGGCTAGATTTTTGGCAGATTACTTCTTTTATTACGTATTTCGTTTTGGCATGATTATTGAGATTTTTCTATTTTTGGTAAAATTCTAACAATGACGAATTTTAGCTATAAAGCCCGGCTTGTGGGCTGACTTTCGGATACTTTTGATTTTCATAATTTTGAGTTGAACATCATATATGTTTCTCTGTGTTTTGGGTAATCCTCTTATGTTTTTTCTTGTGAATTGTCTATTGAAACTAGCCTGCAAAATAATCGTTATTCTGTCTGGTGTCAGATAGAGTAAAAGAGATGACTCTTGGTGTTCATTTCAAAACTGGGAGGTTGGGCAGTATGCAATTTGCAGTGACTGCTGGTCAGGTTGGTTGCTTGAAAAGGCCCCTGTTTTTGGAGCATTTTTTGGGACACAATGCACGGCTTCGTTTTGGGACAGCACGCACGGTTTTAGGGCTTGCAGCCGTGGACGGCTACTTTGGTGGTTTAGGAGGTTCTGTTTTGAAACAGAGCAACTCAACAGTTTGTGTCTGTTTGAGCTCTCTGTTTTGATACAGAGCCTGTAACAGAGGCTGTTCCATTTTTTTTAATGCAGAAGTTGGACCGTGGTTCTTTGAGTTCAATTCTTAGCACTCTGTTGATATGGAGTAGAAGGAGAAACTGCTCTTTTCTTGGCTTCCATTGTCTTTGGCTACATAGAATGTTTTTGGTGAAGGGCCTTATTAAGGTCCTCTTCTTTGAATTCTTGATTTTAGGCCTTAAAGCTTTGGGTTTATTTTTTTATTTTTTATTTTTTATTTGATTTGGTACTTAGAATTTGGGGTTTTTTTTTATTTTTTTTGACTGGTGTAAAATATTTTTTTATCAAGTAGTAAAGGTATGGCATCTTATAAATGCCACTCACCTCGGGAGGTTAATAATAATAATAATAAAAAAATTATAAAAAAATTTTAAAAAAAACCCTAAATGCTTATTGTTACATTACCTAAGGTTTTCTATTGGATATGATTTTAGCAATCTGAATATTGTATAATTTCTAATGATCACAGAAAAGATAGAATAGTATTTTGAAGTTCTAAAGGAATGTTTTTTTGCTAAGCAAAGAAATTTGTTATTTTTACACTATCATTTGATGAACATGTAAGCCACTTGAGCATTCGGTGTTTACAATCAACAGGCTAAAAGAGCTAATCAAGTGACGGTCTTGGATTTTAAAAAAATTAAGGTAATTTTGACTTACCTCCTCAAACTCAAAATTTTTCTAGTAATCAATGGTTTAGTCATTTTTTTTGTGACCAAAGAACCCTTATTTACCTAAATCAAGGTCTGCCATGACATATATTAAAAATTAGAGATGCCTAGTTAAAAAAAAAAATCTACGTCAATTGACCATACTATCAGAATGAGAAAAACATAAAGAAACTAGAGGTCAGATTGTAGAAAATAAG